>VXCM01002006.1:0-72669 GCA_014773175.1 Lucifuga dentata
AAAAAAAAAAAAAAAAAAACAGGTAATATGGGGACTGCTGAGTTTGTTTTTTTTTTGAGTGCCACCTAGTTCTCTAATGGGTTTTGCCGCTAAGAATGACCCTACACAAGTGATATTACACATATTCATTTGTTTCAATATCAATATGCAAAATATTGATTAATGCAGCTTTGGTTATATCATACCTTAGCTCTGCTCACTCGCTGTCTCAGGCTAATAGTGCCAATAAAAAAGTTTTTAAAAGTATATCTGTCTGCAGAATGCAGTCAGTGAAAGATGACACATTCTGACACCTTACCACACAACGTGAGCACTTCCCCCACCACACACACACACACACACACACACACACTCAAACCAGCTAAACTGAGGAAGAGAGAAGTGCACAGAGTCCCACAAACAAACAACAGACTGGCATCTTGAGAAGATGTGAGTCAGGTCAATCTGCAAGTTGTTCTCACATGTCAAATTTGGGTCATGTCTGGGCATGTGGTGAGACATAGGGTGAATCACGTGGACATTCACACCAACACACACACACACACACACACACACACACACACACACACACACACACACACACGCACACATGCGCACACACAAGTTGCCCAGCCAGGTTTTCAAACACTAGATGGTGACATTGAGCGATCTACTTCAATTTATTAATTGATTATTGAAGTATAACATTTTGGTCATTGTGATCATCTCAGACACAGTTGCTGGTGTCCACTGCTATAGTTTCTCTGTTCATGATTTAATATCCAAATATGTTTTAAGGAATGTTTTAAGGGGGGAAACGCAAGTTACAACAGAAATAGATACCAGAGGAGAAGAGAATATATGTGTTTATTGGCTGTTTAATTCGACCAGGAGACAAAACAGAAAAGTAGGAAAAATTAGCCCAACAAGAAAGAAAAAAGATAAAAGAAAAATCCTTGATAACACAGAAAAAAAGAGTAACGCTTAGTGTGATCTTTACATGATGGAAACCTTTAAAGGTGTTAAGAGCATATGAATTAGCTTTTTTACTGTTATACAAGTAAGCAACTCAGTGTCTTAACTATGTACCAAAACAATAATTATGCTACATGTTAATACAGGCAAAAGACTACGGTCATTGTTGACTATTTTTGTGGGTGTAAATAATGTTTTATGGAAAAATCTGTGGAAAAATGCTTTAACGCTGCTTTGACTCGGGGACCATGACATCATTTTTAAAAGTTAATGTCTACAAGAACACCATCAGCTGTATAACATGTAGTTGTGCTGCTGAACTCTGAACCTGACCTAAAATAGAGCAACAGCTGCTCAGGCTGCAGGGGAAAGTGAAGGATGACCCCCTCAGTAGATAAATACATAAATAAAATGGGTCTTGATTTAAGGGTAAGGCTCCTTGGAGGCCACCTAGGAGTCTGTAAAGAATATAAATACATGGCATGACCGCTCAAGAGGACCCTTTACTTTCTCTTATGGAATCTGCACCAGTTGCAAAGGCTGCGAGCCACAGGCCTCATGCCTTGAAACAAGAGAAGCTGCTGAAAAGCCAAACCTGGTCTCAGAAATACATTCTGCAGACAAGCGGCGAGGATCAACGGGGCCCACGCGGCACCCGGACCTTGTGATATTTGATCAAGCTTGATGTGTCCCTATGTGTCTACCTGCCATGCCGCACCTCCTCCATCTAACACCTCGCACCGTGTCCCAGGGATAAGTGGTCCCTCACTATAAATACCAAGGCAGGATGGTGGAAGGATGAAAGTGAGGATAGGTAAATACTATCAAGGTATCAAGGAACCAAATGTGAGATGATACTACAAAAATATTTATCTGTGTCTAGAAACTGTTGCTGCTTACGTCACTTGCTGCTACACCCTTTAAAAGAAACATCTGCGGATATACAGTACACACACACACACACTTGAGGAGCCATCCTGTGCTTTCTGAAGTTTCAGCACCTTCGTTTTATCATACAACTGCCCTTTTCAGCCTGTCTGTCTCCTTATCCATCTCTGTGAATCACCCTCACTTATTCTGAGGAAAACAGGTGCAAGAAGGAGTGTCAAGAACACACACAGACACACACACATGCACGCTTCAGCACTGCTGCCTGCTCCAGCCCCGCCTTCCAAACAGAACCTGTCCTGGCCAAAGCATGCAGAACATTTCCTTCTGTCCTTGTATCTGCAGCGTCTTCAAATTGAGGTGCAAATATAGCCTGACTTCCATGTGAAAGTCGGTGCAGTTGAGCTCTCAACAATCCACTTGCCAGCAGCAGCAGGGTGGCGTAAGAATAGAGACGGAGCTATGATAACAACCATAGACACTGGTGTTCAAGCTGCTGGACTGGCAAACATGCACATTGATGGAGTATCTTAAAAAAGACACCCTATTCCTTACTGGTTCCATATTGTTAGTATTAGTATTGTATTGGTGCTATTAATGTTAATATTTGTATACTCCGTCATTGATATGTAACTTGTTGGTTCTTTACCTTGAGGATAATATTCTTATAGTCAAAAAGCAATATTAATGTTTCTTAAAACTTGGAGGGAAAACCATGTGCCATATTCAGGTTTTCAGAACCACAGCAAATTAGTGGAACATGAGTCCCGTTAAAAAACTTTTTTCGTATAGGGCTGGTCTACAAAAACACATATGAAACCAATGTGTAAATGAACTAAATGAAACTCGTTATAGTTGAAACAGTATATTCTGTGTAGCCTAATGTAAATATACTCAAATACGTACTTCCACCAGTCATTCCAAAACCAAGAGAAGGGCAACTTCTACATTTGCCTGTTATATACTGATATTTATGTTATATTTAGCTATTGCACTTACTCTGGGACATAAAGGGGACAGATCTCAATTCCTACAGTCTTGGAGTGCTGAAGTCTGTCAATACAGATTACACCCAAATAGCAATTACATACAAAAAGTATTTAATGACTGAGTTTGCTAAACAAGGCCTGATACAACAATAGATGCAATAGCAGCAGTGATTTTGGAGGGAAAAGTGATGTTAAAAGTTGGCGGTAACGTTGTGCGCGCGTCCCTCCATTCAGTCGCTAATGAGAATGATAATTTGCTGCTCTGCTGACGACCTGACCCCCTTCAATAGCGATTTCTCCCAAGGGACACGATGGAGCAGATCCCAGAGGGCCTGCCAGGTCTCTATAGGAATCCTTTTTATCCGGAGAGGGATTCCCGCTTGATTCATGTCATATACTGTTCAAATGGCTTAGGTAATAATTAGGCCTATTTATTAAACAACCTATGTTGTAATGTAAGTGTGTTAGAATTTAATTATAGACTACCATTTGTACATCTGTAAAGGTGCCATTGTGTATTCATCATATTTCCGTGAATGTAGGCTGTGATGCAATTATTGTAATTGCAGTCTTTAAGAGTTTAACAGACTTACTATATGTTTCCAAACACACTCCTCCTTTTGCTGCAGACACTGGAGAGGCTCAAACTTGTTGCCTTATAAAAACAGGATGGACTCGAGTAAACCTGTTTTGGAAGTGCGTACTGCTGTGGCTCCCTATGATCCCTCATGTTTACACCGGACCAGAGTAGCTTCTTGGCGGCCACGCGTATGTGTGCTCGCCTCCTCACCTCCGGAGAGCGGCTGCACGACCCGGCCTGCCAGCGGGGATTTACTGACTGGCGCTCTGCCCGGCCGCAGACAGACTAGTTCGCTCGGTTCTCACGACCTCAGCTCCACAAAGGCATCTCTGAACTATTAACTCAGACACGAAGGCAGGAGGAACAACCGCATAACCCACACAGGCTGCCAACTGGTGTTTCAGTATGGCTCAGTGCAGGAGGAAGCCGCTATACGCAGCGCTGGCACCGGGTTACCGGGTTTCACAATGTCATTTACAGCCGGTGTCATCTGCAGGGCAAAGCCAGTCAACGGGGTGAAAGTGAGAACACAACTACATAAATGAACAAGACAGTCCAACTGTTAAATCAATAGGAAAGTCATGGCCTGTTCTCACAGCAATAACAATTTAATTTATAAAAAAAAGAAATGACACTTTTACTCAAGGGAGTGTGGAAATATGCATGCAGCTGATAGATTTCCATCCATGCATGCAAATAAATTTCGAGAATTTTGTTGTAATCTTGTTGGGAGCAATGTAAGCGCATTGACATTAATTTCTGCAAAATCCATCAAGCCAGGCCAGCTTGAAACTATTGGGAATATCGGATCCATCTGAAAACATGATATTTTACAACAATTTATAACAAGGACTGAATACATTGAACGCTGCATGAGACTTCTGAAAATATGGATATATATTTTGTGATGCAGGAAGCTGCAGCCTCAACCTTTAGAGGTGGGAGAATGCTTACATTGTAAACCAGTGGCCAGGACATTAAAGACAGCTTTAAAACCGATTTTCTTATGGCCAGTGACAGCCATGCGCACCCACACCGCGCCGGTGGAGTATTAAATGTTGAGGGGTTTTGACCGGCGGTCACCGGGCTGTAACCTAATCCTGAGTAAAGGGGCCCGCTGGCTGCAAGTGGCTGACACACGGCAAGCGCCACGCCGGCCGACACAGAAACACGTCCCTCAGTTCCGGACCCCACTCACCAGAGAAAGATAGATTTACATCCAGGGATAAACAAAGAGAGAGAGAGAGAGAGAGAGAGAGAGCAAATCTGTTGAAAAAAAGCACCTGACCACATGTAGGTGTGTGTGTGTGTGTGTGTGTGTGTGTGTGTGTGTGTGTGTGTNGAGAGAGAGAGAGAGAGAGAGAAACTGCGTGGGATGAGCGCTTACATGAAAAAAAAATGATATTGATCTTTTGGAGAGTAAAATCATCCAAGTTTTACATTTTCTAATTCTCCCAAGTCTTTCGTAAGATTTTCCCACCATCACACTAAACTCTCCAAGCTCCCTCCTTTCACCCTTTATTGAGGTGTAGCCCATTGGGAGTGGAATTGAACAATTGGTACACAAAAGGAAGTGAGGATCCTTCCATATTCTCTTTTCACTGACGCAATCTGTTAGTGACATTAACCCCTGAGCGCATTTCCCAGGCTCATGAATAGGCTTTAAGACTTCTTAAAGCTCCCGCTGCATACAGGATGAGAACCCTTTTCAAACTTTTAATTACCTTTATAGCAATACAAAAATACATCCTCATTGACCCAGTTCAGCAGTGGGTCAAATCAAGCACCAAAACTGCTGACAAGGTGGCCCCTAAACAAGTTTGCTGATTAATTTAATCAATATGAGAGTTAAACAGGGATAAGCTGATCAACACAAGAATTTTATCTCGTTTTATCTATTGTCACACAAGCTGCAAATCAATTGAAATGTTATACTTCCTGTGTATTAAGCAACAACTCATCAGTTATTATGAAATGTGACTTTTAAGCATTAAATGTGACTTTTACGCACGACATGACTCTTTACAACTTAAATAAAGGATAGAAAGTGGACAGGATAGAAATACGCTTAGACGAGATATATTTTCTGATATTTCATTTATTAAAACAATGAGTCATCGCCCAACTTCAGCTTTTTTTCCCCACATAAAACAACAAAGAATATGAAACACAGCTTTGGTATAACAATCCATAACAACTTTTGTACAAAACTAAACCTTTTCATAAAAAGTACTTCATAACAAACATTTCCTATAAATCTTCCATTGCATGTACAGCATATTTATCACCAACATCCAAATTTTGGAATCAGGTAATAAATTATAAAACCCTATGCCATGTTTGGCAAAGGCAACCTCTGTTCCATAAAACGGAACGATGCCAACTACTGAGGGGGCTGTACCATAGTGGTTAGAGTGACAGTCACGTGGAGGAAAAGCCATGGATTCAACCCCCGCAACAGTGTGTATCCAGTCAGCTAAACATCTAAACAGCAAAAAGTAATGCATGGTTGCAATGGTTTCACGTGAGTCTCTTGTCTCTTGCGCTACCAAGGCCGCCACACAGGCTCGCTGCTCTCCAAGCCTGTGCTAACCCCCACGGGACTGACCGCCTGGGACCCCCCAGAGAATGATGTCATGCCGTGGACTGGAGATGCAGCTGTCGGTGCTGAGCTGCCGTGAACCGGACTGGCGTTGAGTGCGACAGGCACTCCTGCGTTTGTGTACAGGGGGATGACAGGGGCCGTGGTGGAGGCAAAAGCCGGATTAGGGATCAAAAACGCGAACTGTCCATCGGTTGCGGGCACCAGCTGGAATCCACCAAACACCTTGGGAGAGACGGCCTCTGCGGGGCTGAGTTTGGAGCCTATGGTGGCGCCGCTGATGGGCAGGGTGGATGGGAGCTGCACATGGAGAGGCTGTGCCAGGTGCGCCTGCTGGGACGGAGCCTGCTGTGGGTAATTCACGGACATCATCTGGCTCATGCAGCTGGACAGGTGGTTGAGGAGCCTCGACCTCACCTCCACGTTCACCCCCTCAGAGGTGGACAAGAAGCGGGTGACCTCGTTCATGCACTCGTTGAATCCGGCTCTGTATTTGCTCAGGACGGTAGCGTCTGCTGAAAGTGCTGCTGGGATAAAGAGAGAAGATCAACATTAGCGACGCATTCATGACAATTTCAGCTAAGAGATGTAAAGTGGCTTTAACCCCAAAAGTTATTTCAGGTAACTTACCGCTCATCTGGACACGCTGCAAGTTCCTCAAGTGTTTCACTGTCATCTCCAGAATATCTGCTTTTTCCAGCTTAGAATGTCTGGAGCTCTGTAGGAGAAAACATTATAATAGTAAATATGTGTTCAAGCCACATTTAAACAGAAATTATTATCTAAGACCAATTAAACGACCAATTAAAACCTCATTCAACTTACATCCTTTTTAAGTGCGTCCAGGATGAGGGTCTTGAGCTGCCCAAGGCTTTCATTTATTCTTGCTCTCCGGCGTTTTTCCATGATCGGTTTGGATGACTGTAAAGAATAAACAATTCTACATGAGTTTCATGTTATGGAAAGTTGCATGTCACGTCACGTTATTTTATTAGCTAACCTAAGCTATAAAATCTTGCACAATAAAAAGCAATAAAAAAAAATCTTTAATAATTAATATCCTTACTTTTCTATGCTCGCTGGCATTCTTGGGTTTGTCCGGCGTGTGTGATCCGTTTGCAGGGGCACCGGCAATGGGAGATGCCGTCTGCTTTTCCATGGTGTCTGCTGGCATTATTGAGCAAACCAAGAAAAGGCGACAAAAAGTATATCCTCTTTGAAAGAACAGTAAGAATAATGGATAAAAAAAAATATAGCGATGTTTCAAAAAAAAAAAAAAAAAATTATGGGGTGTCAGTGCAGATGCGTCACAGTCGGATCCCAGCTTACTTTGCGTTTACAGCGCTTGTTATCACGGACCTGTCATGTGAGTAGAGGAGCGTGCGCGACGCTGCGCGAGCCGACTGTCTACTTCTGTCTGCGACACACGCCGCGGCGATACTTATAGACGGCTCGCGTGCTCCCAGTTCGTGTGAAACCCTCTCTGCATTCTTTCCCACACTCGCCTCAGCCAATAGCAGAGAGGACTCACCCATTGGGCGCGGGGCAGACCGCTGATTGGACAACACCCCCGCGGGCCGTCAGTCACGCGCTGCTCAATCAGCCCTGCGGGGACAAACAACAAATCGGAGTGAGCAGCAGCGCCGCGCCGGGCAGAGAAGCGATAAGCTGGGGAATGCGCTGGAGGTTTACCTCCAAGTTTGCTCCGTACGCGTCAAAAATGTTATGGTGCTTTGTTTGTGTGTGTTTGGGAAGAATTTGGAGAGTGGTTACAGCGCAACCAGGATTTCTCTGCGTGTGTGGTGTAGGCCTACTCGAAGATTTATTGCAAAAATGCCCTATTCGTTAAAGATTATATTGATTTTTGTCATGACACGAATTCATATTTGTGATAAGACCAGTTGTCTTGTTATAAACTGTGTAAATTGCTCTTTTAATGTGTAGATACATAGCTATATGCAAATAGGTTAATAGGTACAGTTTTTCTCCCCAAACTTGTGGATAATCCTAAAAATTCCACACTTTTGGAAACGTCTAATAATAAAGTGGCTATTCTTGTTTTAAAGCTCATCTTCAAGCAGAAGACATCTGTAATGGCACGCGAGGCGGTTTGCAGCAGCACACACCGGACCAATGGCATGCGGCCACTTTATGGAAATGAAGTAGAACGCGCTCTGATTGGCTGGAGGAAGAGCTCTGAGTCAATCATGCCGGCTCGTGAGCAGCTCAATGGAGGGNGTTCACATCTGTCCGCGTGCCATTCGCGCACAGTGAACTCCGGTCTGCGCGGAGCACGTGCCAAAACGCGCAGATTACAGACGAAGAAACATCCATTTATAGAATAGAATAGAATAGAATAGACTGAAGGTGGAATTTGGAAGACATATAGAAAGACATATTTCTTTTTGACTCTTATGGAGAAAAACTATGACTGAATTATGAATCCAGTTACCAGGAATATTCTAAGGCTATCAGAGAAGAAAACAGTAAAAGACTAAAACAATTCAATAACGTCCAACAATGGCAATAGAAAATGCCTTTAATAGAGTAAATGACACTAGAATGTCTTTTAAATAAATTGTGCCAAGTTATTTATAGGTATAGCTTTATAATTAATTGGTGTTACAATATTATAACTATGTGCATCATCTTAACGATATAGACAGTAAAAATTAGTCCTGTGTTGAGTGTTATAAAGTTGAATGTGGTTGGTGAAAAGATGAACATGGATATTACAGTTGTTTGCGCTTTACTGCCATTGTGTCTAAGAAAGATGAACAGTTGAGATCAATTGTACTTATGTAAAATGTTTAACCATACACAAAGATTATTTTCCTCTCTGCCATTTGATTAACAGGTCCTTCTATCAGATGTTTGTGTAGGTTTGAAATAGTGTGTGACGGTGTTTGAAGGAGAACAGCGCCATCTAGCGACTACTTGTCAATCAACTTAATATGGTTGATGTAAAGTAAAATACCCAAAGTACCTCATCGTTCATCTCTGGCAAGGAAGGAAGAAAACAGTTTTCATGCACTGAAATGTAATGAAACTATATAATAATTACAAAGCTCATTCTGTGTTTCTTTTATGTCATCATGAGCTCTACAATCAGACTACTTTCCAAATTATAAAGAGGCAGGTGCTGTTATTTGTGATAAGGAAAAAAGAAAAAAGGCATAAGAAGAACAAGCCTCTGCTGAACTTTTTTTTTTTTTTTTTANTTTTTTTTTTTTTTTTTAAACAAATACACACATTATTTGTTAAACGTCCACAAGGGGGCACACACGTGTCTAATTAAAATGAGAAAACCAGTCAAACCTTATGAAAAATAACTATAAACATTTCTTACATTATTGCACAAGAAAATAAAAAGTGTATCTATTATATGGGCATATATGATTTTCTGCAGATCCACAGCAAGGAACCCCAAACAGAAATGTGGTTCATGAATAATTTACTTTATGTTGACCATTTTAAAAGTATGCTCTATGTATTTTTAATGACTTTTGCAGAAAGTCAGAATGCAGTCAGTGGTATATTTGTATAGGCTGCTTAGAATACAAAAAGGCAATATGTGCATATTTATGTACACTCAAAGTGATATATTAAATATACGTATTAAATGTTAACCATATTAAATATACGTATAAACATACATCCAAAGTTTTAAAGTTGTATATTTTAATTCAAAATCTAATATTCATAATGTATGTCTGATTTTTCATTTGTTGCAATACATTTCAGGCATCTGTACTTACAGATGTGCACAACAAAATAATGAAAAAACTAAAAAGACTGTGATACACTTGATTCTGCAAGTTGATTTCCATACTGTAGTGAAATAAGCAGCCTGCAAGGCTGGAAATTACACTTCAAATATCTAAAACCCAAAAGTGTGCTTTCACAAGTGAGTTGCTGTAATGTGAAGTTTATACAATTTAATGGACTAAAACATTTCAAAAAATGCTGAAAGCATTTTAATGAGAAGAAAGGTGATAGCTGATACCAAAAACAGACTGTTTAAGAGCTGTCAGATAAATTACATAAATCTGCTAAAAAAAAAATAAATAAAAGTACAAATCAAAACTTTATGTGACTGAACAGAGGATTTCCATGTTAAATCTGTGGCTGTACTAGCAATAGGAGTATTACAAACTCTAAGGAGGCCTAGATGTTATTGTTATCTGTCAACTGATGACAAAGACTGTGATCCTTCTTTGGCCTGCAGTCTATTGAAAAAGCCCAAATGTAATAAAATTTTGCTAAGCCCTGCTTCAGTCCGGCCTGTAGTAGAGTATCAGTCATTGTTCAGTGGCTCATGCCCCCTCCTCCTTCCCTCCCCAGCTGAGCTGTGCTGAGACATGCTGGACACTTATTTACTTAGGATCCCAAGTCTCAAGGACCAGCTGTGTGTGCTTGGGCTCACATCTCCTTTATTTGCTTTTGGATCGACCCAAATGATGCAGATCTAATTCTACAGAGCCCACACAGATTACACAACTGCTCCCTGCAGCAGTGGAGCTTTGGGACACAAGTTAAAGGGAATTTTGGTTAATAATTCTGTAAAGGTGGAGTAGCTCACATTGAACCCGAGCTGAAGTCAGAAGAAGTCTGACAACTGGACCTCTGTGTATTTCAAACAGCATCCATCAATAATTTCCTCTTCATTCCTGCATTTCAAAGATGCAGGATCAGACAACAAAGAGAGCAGGAATTCCCCTTCAACTGAAAGAAAGTTTTTGAGTGACTCTGTCATTAGGGTATCATTAAAGCTGATGCTGACATGGCCGGTCTGAGGAATGTAGAGCACCAAAATCATTGCACTTTTAAGAGATGATCAACATTCACCAGAGGAAAGTACTTGCTTTTTGGCATGGGTTTATGAGGTAGAAGTCTGGGAGAGGGGATGTCGGGGGGAGATGAAAAGGCCCAAAGGAGGGAGAAGCTGTGTTTGCAGATTTAGCAGAGTTCAGTAGCCTGTTGTCCAGATATTTCGCATGCTCAAAATCTCCTTTTGATGACCGCTTGCTTACTTTGTTGCTGTACAATGAGCGTCTGCACTTCTAGAAATCCACGTGCAGTATGCATAAGGAGAGTCAATTATATCTGTATTAGATGATGTTGGCTGGCCAATCCCTTTATTCACAAGTGTGTTTACCACCGTGAATCCCCAATATGAGCAGTACAATGCCTGTGGGTGGTTTTTGTTTCGTTTCAGATGCTTGATGCAGCAAAGAAAAGTTGTAACACAGAATGAACAAGTTTTGATCCCCCATGTGGAAATATCACCATGGTGAGCAAAACTGCTGTAGATGTGATGCTGAATTCAATCAGATGTAAACTGAATCTATGAGATACATGATGACAACCAGGAAGTCATTGAAGATTAAAATTTTGTTCCTGGTTTCCCCAAATAACTGCAAGAAGACTCAAATGAGGGCTTTTGAGACCTGGATAATTGTCAGATGTTTTTATTGTAAGACCACAGGAGAGAATCAAATGTGACCAACCTACTATCTCTCCCAGATTATCTGGCTAAACTAGCAAATTCTTCCAATATATAGCTTGGCAGAGCACCAGTTACTATTAGCATATCTCTCCGTATGGTCATGTATAAATTGAAAATAGCTTTATATGGTGAACATTAAAGAATGAACAGTTCTACATATGGGTATATGAGTCTGTGTCTAACTGGGCTAAAATTACCACACATGCAACATCACAGAAAGGTCACCTTAATACAGGCAAGATTTACACTAAGACAGAAAATGAATTTCAAATCTTCATCATCATTCGTTGATCTGTTTCCAAATGGGAGATGACAAGGAGACTTCAAAGGTCCTGTGAGGTTTCTGATACAAGAAAATCCAGATTCGCAGCAGCAGCAGGGCTAAGCCTCTGAGTGAAGGGACACCTGTGGCTGCTGCATTCACCTCCCACTTTAAGTAGAGGGATTATGCAGAACACCAAAACACAGGGAATCTAATTACGGAATCTAATTAAACCAAATATTGAAGAATTAAGGTCAACAAATATTTGTGTAAAAAATATGTGCCTCTTTTACTCTTTGGCAAAAGATCTGAGAGATTTTCTGCTGCCAAAATGAGATATTTTGTGTGTGTTGTTGCTAGGGATTTCTTACATTTGGGAGTGGCCAGATGTATTAAAATTGTTCTGCACTCATCAATTGTGCTGGTATTTTCCTGTTCAGCTATTGTTTTTTTTTTTTTTTTTTTTTTTTTTTTTGTTTGATGTATTATCAAGACTGTGGGGTGCTTTATAAGAGGCCAGAATTTGAATAAATTAATATAGATTTGGAAATATTTTTCATGGCATTACAGGGGAGGGTGCATTGAGTCAAAGACTTCAAAGCTGAACGTTTGCACCACAAATGTGAAGGAATGAGGTATTTTTCACGGGCTTTCACTTTATTCTTCCTTAATCTCATTACTCCCTTGGTTGTTTTCATACCTGCAAAAAAAAAAAAAAAAAAAAAAAACTCAGAGATCAATTATATTTGCCTCACTTTTCAGCCGGCTTGTTGTCATTTTGCCATCTGCAGACCAGCATGTCCAGTACAATGTGGTGCATTCACAGAGCCTCTTTGGCTTTCTGAACAGAGAGAGAGACCCTTTTCTCTTGCTTCTCGGCCCAATTCAAGGCTTTCTTCTCCCTTTTAAGTGGGCTGTTGATGAGGTTAGTCTAATCAGATTAAGTCAACTCACATTGGTCTCTGCAGTTTGTTTTCCTTCCAAAGGCGTCCTGACATCTCCTATACTTTTCTTTATCCTCCTCTTTGCACTTTTCATCCAGGCTTCCACCAAAAAAAAAAAAAAAAAAAAAAAATCCCTTTCAGCAGAGGTCCCAATGGACTGCTTTATAAACAGCAGTTCCCCAATGATATAGGTTATTTAGAATGGGTCACTAGGCTGCAATACATGGGAAAGGCCTTTAAAGTTGTGCAGTGACGCATTTGGATGTTTTCACTGGTGTCTGTGTGAGTGCCAGAGATTAGGTAAACACAAAGCCCCAAATAAAATTTTGGAAATTGCTGGAACCTTTAATTTGATTCCTAAATAAATGTTTGAGGGATGTTTTGTAAACGACAAGGCTAATGCAATCTGCATTTTTATCTAGTCACTAGGATGAGAGTTGGGCTTTCACGGCTAACTTGTTAAGTAGTTTTTAAGTGAAATATATAAGGTGTTATTTGTTTAGATTTTGCTAATAGCTGTAACCATTATATCCAGTGACATAAACAACAATTATACCATTAAATGAACATATCCAGTTATTCTATGCTGAGAGTATCAAGGAAAAGATAATGTATTTTTTCAACTGGGAATAGACATCATTATCATTTTATAACATGAAATATATTTATCTTCTAAATCTTGACTGTATTTCTACATGTTGAAAAGCAGTGAAAATGAAAATGAAAATGAAGATGAAAATCAAAAGCCTAAAAACTTAACAGTACTTACACATTTAAGTATAAGTTTTCTTTGCTCAAGAACTGGAACTTTGCTGTTTTAAATGATTTTACAACTTTCACGGAGTCATTAAATGAGGAAAGTTTTGCTAATTCTTGAGCCAAATAGTCAAATGAATTCTTTTACTTCAAATTTAATTTGATTAATACTCATAGATGCCCAGTTAAGACAAACCCCCACCTGAAATTGTAAAATCTCTGAAGTTCTCATCAGCGGTGTGCCGTAACTCGATTCCCCCACTAATAACAGGCTTACAAAGACAATGAGCACAATGAGTACAGAGGTCTTTTCAAATGACTTCAGAGCCCCCCTAAGAAAAGACATGGCAGCCCACTGACTGAATTGGGGGCTGCAGAACCATTTCAAGCTAACGAATCTGAGAGACTGTCCACATAATTACATTACAGCATTTCAGCGGCCCTTTCAGCTCCACACTTGCAGCTTGGGCACACTGCAGCACTCAGTTCATATCAGAGCTCCACAGTGGAATCTGCTGTGACAGATATGGTCTCTGCTGGACTTGACTGCGCTCCACGGGACCGGCAGCCCCCACATCTGCCTGCAGATTCTTGTAGTGAAAACAGAGGGTGGGCATGGCAAAGACAAAGGATCAAAATAAAACCTTAGTTTAAGTGCAAAAATGTGCATATTTAATTAGTCTTAAAGGACCATAGTGGCTATTTTGCTGTTTTCAGCTTAATACATTAAATTTTTATACATGTTACATTACTGACAATTATTTACCAAAGCATACTACTGGAACGGCAAATTAAAAAAAAAAAAAATCCTACCTTCCAGACTGCCATTGGTTTCAGCTCATTCTGGTACGCTATTAAAATTACCTTGTTGATACTTGAAACGTTCTTGGGATAGGTAATCCATCATCACGAACAAGACGTGTATTACAGGTTTTATTTTTTCAGTTACATAATTTTAGCATTTAAGCGCAATTAAAAAGTGCAGAGTGATCTGAAAATGCTTCCTGCTGTCAGTTCTTCAATACAGCACTTGAATGCACCTCTAGGAAGCATTTTCAGATCACTCCATGCTTTTTATTGCACTTAAATGCTAAAATTATGTAACTTCGAAAAAAAACTTGAATACACGTCTTGTTCATGATGATAGATTGCCGATCCCAAGAACATTTCAAGTATCAACAAGTTGGTTTTAATAGCATACCAGAATGAACTGAAACCAATGGCGGTCTGGAANAGTATCAACAAGTTGGTTTTAATAGCATACCAGAATGAACTGAAACCAATGGCGGTCTGGAAGGTAAGAAAAAAACATTAATTATTCACCTTTCCAGTGAAATTTGGGATAATTTGGGAAATTATTGTCAGTTACATTGAGTGTATGAAAATTGGATATATTAGGCTCAAACATGCAAAATGGTTGGTATGGTCCTTTAATTGGTCCTTCTTATGGTTTATAAGGCGAAGGTCCCACCTTCATAGAGTCCATTTTATTAAAGATATCCTGGAAGCAAAATAATAAGCAAATTAAAGACAAATGCTCACAATGAAGTTATAAATATAAAACAGTTTTCCTTTGTTTATCTATAATGTTGCTTCAGTTACTGGTACAATTTGTACAAAGGGTCACCACACCACCAAACATCAAATCACAGCATTATAACCACTTCAATCTGAAAATGGCCAGTCAAATTAACTCAAAGCACCAACCAAATTAAGCTTCTTAGTATTTTTAGATGACAATGTTTGTTTACATCAGTAAACAAAAGTTTTGCAGGTCTATGTTTTCAATTATAATCAGCTGCCAAGTACAAGACAAACTCTTTAATTATGCATGTGAAACTATTGCTCCTGTTTACATGGTTAAAAAAAAAATTGAAAGTTCAAATTGCTTGTACTCAGGCTTTTGGCTTAGAAGATACAGGTACTTCCTGTTATGATATATACATTAATGTTGTATGTTTAATCTTTTATGCTTGGTTAGGGTTTTTATTTTGCATTGCATTTCATTTTGCATTGTCTTTGCAGTTCATCGCAGAAATCAATATGTAAGTGTAACAGCTGACGCTTTCTTAAAGAAGATTATTTTTTTAAGTTTGGTTTTTGCTTTGTATCGACGACACTGTGGTGGCAAATAAACGAAACACAGAAAAATAAGGCAGAAAATCTTCTTGGTTTTTGTTTTGGTTTTAACTGAGCTCATGTCTAATCCATTCCAGCCAAACCAAACAGATGTATAAAGGGAATAGGATTTTTCACAGGCTATGGTGAATGCTGCTGAATAAGTCAAACAGACGAACACAGGGCAGCAAAAAGCGCATTTGTCACTGCATTAACATGCTGAATACATCTTTAGTCTGTTCTGATTCATAAAGATCCTCTCCAAACCTTCACAAGCCAAATTATTCAGATTTAGACAGATGTTTTATCAATTTGTCACCAAAAGAATAAATTCCATACCAAAGTCACGCTCAATCTGCGCCTGCAGAACAAGTGGAAAATCCTTCAAACTAATATTACACAAAGCACCAATTTTCAGATTTACCTCTTTGATAGCTGTATTAAAAGATGCCATTGATCTTTTTCTCAATTTTTTTGGATGAAGAAATGCTTTGCTCTCTACTTCATCTGGACAAAAAAATGACTCCTTTTGTTGAAGAGCAAAATCAATGCAAATTAATCCTTTATTCATTTTCTTGTGAATAATTCAAGCCTTTGCACTTTTGTTTGGGGTCTGCAAGCTAAACAAAATCATAAGAAAGGTGAAGAATGTGGACATTTATTGACCAGTAGAAGAGAGAGATGACCCCGTTCTTGGGTGACAAAGAGTCCTTTATGGCATTGGTGTGAAGCCTTGAAGCAGGGCTATTCCACTCTGACTGACCAGCACCCCAGGAGATCCAGCACGTGCAAAAATGGTCCCTCACTAAAACCAACTCCTTTTACGCCCATAAAGGACTTTGGAGTGGAAAAAAAAGCATAAGCTGTGCCCGTGAATAAGCCGTGATTCCATATTCCCAGGAAGAAGGTAAAAGGCAGAGAGGGTGCAGGTTGTGTGCCAGATGGTAAAACGTAAGATCTTCACACTGCTTTTGCCCCCATAAATAGTTTTAATGACTAAAACAAATTCCATTATCAATCTATGTCACGTAAAGTAACTATATATATAAGTGGTTTCCTTAAATCCACTCAATAAAGATAATAACCAGCACCCCTTGACAATTCATCCTGACCACAAGATCACTTATAAACAGCCAACAACAAACAGAAAAAAAACACTCTTCATCCACATAAACACAAAAAGGAAATAATCAAAAGTTTTCAAATCCAAATTTAATGGAACATTTGTGGGATATTGTGTCAAATGTGCAAATGTAAAAAGCCTCTTTTCTTATTAAGGGCGTTTTCACACCTAGCTCATTTTGAGGTTTTGCTCCAGACCCTGGAGTGTTTCTGCCTTAAGTTTGGTTCGTTTGGGCATATATGAACGCTGAAATCGAACTCGGGTCTGTACCAAAACAACCGGACTGAGACCTCCTCCTCCAGTTTCCAATCAAACTGTGGAGTGGATCATTTGTGGTGAGAATATGAACCACACTAGGAGGAAATCTATTGATCTTATTGATCGATCTATTATGGGGATTGATAATATTGCTGTGAGTCTCCCAGATGTGCAAGTAGACAACTTTTTACCGACATGTTAGCCATAACAAACCTAACTACATCAGGGCTTTGTGTCTGTCAGCTAATTTTATCTGTCTTCTCGTGGCAAAAAAAAAAAAAAAAAAAAAAATCAATTATTGTTTCTTTAAAACAAGTGAAAAAAAAATCTGCCAGTGCAGGGAGAATATTTCAATCTTTTTTTAAAAAAATACAATTCAGTGTGTTCAGAAATTTTCTAGATTTTCCAGAAATGACTGTCAGTATCTTGAAACAAGACAGAATAAAACTGCTAAGCTTGAAGAAAAAAAATTGACCATGTTTTGGAAAATTCTTCCACACTTTATGGTGATGTGATTCATTTTTTAAATGAGTTTTTTACGCATTCTTTAAATAGCAAACGATACCATAATAACAGCAGAAATGCCCTGTGTTGTTTGGTAAAATGATGTTGTCCTGAAATGAGCTACAGTAACTTAAGCTAGTTTCAAGAAATCATTCTTGCTTACTCCAGATTGGTAGATTTGTTTACTTGATGCTGGAAAATCTCACTTGATTACACAATATTTTGTTTGTTTTTTTGTGCTTTCTGAGGCTGAGATCAGTACATTCCAACACAAAGACAGAAGCCACAACCTGGCGGCACATAGGAAAGAGATTACTTTTGTCAGATTAAAACAGCAAAAAACAAAACAAAACAAAACAAAAAAAACCAACAAAAAAAAAACCATAAAAACAATTGTGTTAACTGTCTTGTTGTTAAAATAGGATGATGAACCGAGGGCTTAAAGTTAATTTTCTGTTTACTGTCAAAGTGGAATGTCATCCCATCATAAATGACTACTCTAAACCTCAAAACGCTGCCACCCTTCCTTTTCCCCTCTGATGTGGAGATTCACACACTTGATGGCTCGTACCCTCCCTTTAACTTTTATTTTGGGCCAAACATTGCAGAGGAGACGGTTTGTGGCTCTGAAAACACCATGTATCAATCACATCAAAAGCCCGGAAAACAAAGCGAAGGCTGGCAGCATCAGACAAACACTCCCATTAGTCACTGCTTTCTCTTTCACATGTATCGTGTACACTGGAATATCACTGTAAAGGCAAAGAGAACCTACCGCCTGGTCCATTCAGCAAGCCATGAAACAAGCAGACTACTGTGCAGTCAGTTACAATAAACAGAGATCAGAGGAAACAAAATAGACTTTTTGTTTCAGAATACACCATGTGGCACAACCTTTTCCTTACATGGCCTTGACACTCTATCTTCCCACACTCATATACAAACCCGCCATTAATAAGGTCTGAAAAGTGTGATTTTCAGCTCGCCTTGATGTGTTTCTCTGCCTTGTCCCATCCCTAGTCCCCTGCCTGGTGCTGACCCAGCCAGAAGACCCCTCTACCTCCCCCTGTGCCCCCTCCAACCCTGGGAAGAAGAGGCCCATGCTGGAAATACCACTGGGGGCTCATTAGCAGCGCCCACCTGGAGGCTGGCTGGGGGTAAACTGGGAAGTATGGGGGCCAAGGCCTTGATCTGTTGGCTCTGAGCAGCAGTGCGACACACATCAGGGGTGGGACCGACTGTGGCCACATTACAGCAAAATATACAACACATGTCACCAGCACATGCTCAAACAGCTCTGAGGTGATCAAACCAAATCCTGTAATTGTTCCAGTAGCACAGTAACACCCCTCCCTTTCACCGATTCCAACTCGTAAAATGTAAAGTCCTGTCAGACGCTCTGCAGAAACATGGGAGCTTATAGTTGTTTGCACTGATGGTATCACTTTAGAACCAGTTTGTTAAACAATTATGGAAACAGGCACTTTTGTGTCCACTTTCTTTGAAGTCGACCACCTATGCAAATTTTATATCTCGTCAAAAGTGAGTAAAAGTTCTCGCTCTGCATTCTGACGAACAGATCTTGCTGGGTGTGTTTGCTGTGAATCAGTGTTTACTATGTCTGTGGGTATGGTGTGGTGGTGGTGGGGGGGAGTTGATGCTGTGGTATGTTGTATAATACTGCGGTGATCTGGAGCCCCTGTGGTTGGCTTGAGGAGACACAAAGAGATTCCACTGAAGGGAGAAGAAGTCTCCAGTCATGTGGCTCCAGTCACACATTCTGCATCCAGGGAGTCATGTCACTATTTGACATCAATATCTGAACAAAAGACATTCTAACAGAATCTGGCTTTGGTGTCGCTTACATATGTGTTGAATTCTTCAGCACATTCTCACACACTCTCGTCATCTAGATAGTTGTCTTGTCGTCTAGTCTCCTCTAGTCTGGAATCGCTTGTTTCCTGATCTCACTGCACTACCTGTTTTAAGAAAATAAGATTTTTGGGATTCAATAACAGACAAAATGGCTTGCTCAGAAACCAAAGGGTCTTAAAAGATTCTTGATATAAGCTTCTTGTTTGTGGACATCAAGTCCACTTTTTGGTCTGGAATCCCTCACTAAGACAAATCAAGAACAATTATCTTGAAAAGTTTATCAAGCACAGAATCTCCTTGAAGAAATAAAAATATCTTAGATCTCAAGTCTTCCTTGAATCCCTGTTTTTGGCTGTGAATGGATTGGTCATGATGACTGGTAAAACTCAGTCACAGATCACCACATCGAGGACAATTAGCATTAGCTTGACTCTCTAGGCTTGCCCTTTAAGCAGGATGAAAAAGGTAACCTGCTGACTAAGCACATTCCACCTGCAGCCTGCAGCCTGCAAAGGGCTCCCATGATGGCCACCCTCCGCACCTCACTGCTCCATTACTAACCAACCACCACCTGCCCTCAGGCAATGCACACCCATCGCCACACAGCAGGTGACCTGCTGCTCCATCAACAACATCCCAGACATCCCAGCACATCCACGACACACGGAGCTGCTGCCAGCTGAGGTGCTACCTGCCAGCTAAGTGCCTCAGGTGACATCTGAATGGACTTCGCTTCAGCATTAGCCACACCTCTCCCCCCTCATAGGAAGGCAGCATATGGCTGGCTCACATTAATTCCCCTACTGTTTCCAAAAGCTACCAGAAGCCCTCAGGGCAATCGGATCTTCACGCTCCTCTTTACTAGATTAAGTCTAATAATCTCCCAGTAACGAGACTTTAAATCCAGAGCAGTAAAGTGCCTGGCCCCGGGCTTCACTTACACACAGTGCGTGCTGTTTTCCCTTTTACCACCTTATTTTATGACCGCAAGAAAGAGTTTATGTTGCTCATCAACTTTCTCCTCGTTCAACAACCAAATTTCTCCATGTGCAAGAATGAAATGTATGCGTCCATAGCCTCAGGTATTCATTATAATCTATTGAGCAACAGTTCATCTGTGAATATCAGTCACAGAATAAAACAAAGGCTACAATTGTGTGTTCACAGGGGAAAATTTGCATTTTAATAAGATGAAGGGGAACTTTGCCCACAACTGTAGTTTCTTTCTCACAAGTTTGTCATCATATGCAGATGATATGATGTTTATAATAAATAACAGTGGAGCAACAAGTACTCAGGTCATTTGCTTCAGTCGAAATAGCAGTATGACAATGGAAAAATTCTCATTTACATGCAAAAATCCTGTGTTCAAAAGTTAAGTTCACTCAAGTTTAAAAATATGAAAAGTACTCAAATAAGGAAATACAGAAGGACAGACAGCAGGAAGGAAGAAAAAGGTTTTAAAAAAACAATGAAAATAGGATGGAAAGAAGGACAAGGGAAAGAAAGAAAGAAAGAAAGAAAGAAAGAAAGAAAGAAAGAAAGAAAGAAAGAAAGAAAGAAAGAAGTATTAATATGTTATGAGTTTATCTCATGCTTAATGTAAAATCTGAATCTGCAAAGTCAAGGAAATATTCAAAATGGGACCTAACCACAGTACTTGAGTTAAAAAAAACAAAACAAAAAAAACTTTGTTACTTTCCCATCTGACAGTATTTCATAGGTGAGATGGCACAAAATACAGACTATTCATCTTCTGAAACAGAAGTACTGCCAAAAGCTCCATGTACCAGCCTGCTGACCTAAGCAAGCTTCTCTTGCAGCCAAGATCCACCAAAGCAGGATTCATGTGATGTTCAGAAAAAAAAACAACAAAAAAAAACAATACAAAATTAAGCTCAAAAAGGGAAATTTTGTAACTTTGATGTCAGGTAACAAACAGTGCTGACAGAGCACAAAAGAAACTCAGCATCTCCATCTTTGTAAGCACTTTTCATTAAAAGGGGTGAGGCAAAAACGGCCCTTTGTGCAGGTTATCAATCCTCGACTCAAGCTGAAGTACAGGCAGAAAGCCCCTGGTTACCTTTCTTGGGAAATACTGTCGGTTCATAATGAAGTAAGGACTCCCGCTGGAGGTTTGATTAGGCAGATGCCTTTGCTGGGCTACTATAGGCCGAGCTTCAGGCTGTCTCCGGCCCTCCAGGGACCCAATTCATTCACTGTAATTCATAACTGACCCCACGCAGCCCGCCATCTCGCACCCTCTCTTCTTGCCATCCTTTTAATTTGGAGCTGAAAGCAGCAGAGGCAGGAAGGAACCCCAGCGATGAAAGATATTAGATGATTAGAGGAGGCTACAGGAATGGGAAATCCACCCTGAAAACAGAACTTGTGTTATGTTTTGATCACGTTATATATGATTTCAGGTGGTTCACCCAGAGGTGCTGAACTTTAACAAGTCTGTCCAAAATCAAGAAATCAGTCAGAGAACCTCCATGCAATTTTCTGAGAGTGCTTCTGCTAAAGGGTTAAAAAAGATTTTCCTTCCATTTAGTACAGTGCAGCAAATCTCAGTTTTAGTCATTTTTCTCCAGTACTGACTGTTAAAGGACCATACCGGCCATTTTGCATGTTTGAGCCTAATATCTTCAATTTTCATACATGTTACGTNTAAAGGACCATACCGGCCATTTTGCATGTTTGAGCCTAATATCTTCAATTTTCATACATGTTACGTTACTGACAACCATTTCCAAATAATAATACAAATAACATTGTTTGTTATTGACTCCTGTGTGACTGTTTTCTAGAAATTTGAAAACTTGAAAACAAGACAGAATAATGCAGATTTCTGGAGTTGTGCAGAAAGAGTTTATTCTTTAATCCTGAAAAATCTTGAAACAAGTTGATTTTTATTGAAAACAGGTTGGAATAATCTCACTGCACTTGTTTTACATACAGTAAATATGACTTTTGGGACTCTATACTAGACAAAAAAAAAACAAAAAAAAAAAAANAAAAAAAAAAAAGACTTGTTTGTAGCTAAATGACTCAGTACTTGAAACACTACTTGAAACTACTTGTACTTGAAACACTCATTTGGTAAAACTGCTGATTAAAGTCCTATATTCTTGTTTCCAGCTTTGGGAGAAACTCTTTCCTGCCTGTAACCCAATCAAACAGGAATGAGCCTGTGGTATTTCAAATAATAGATCAAGCATTACTATTGATAATGGATCTATAGTTGCACTTTAAGCAAATTTGCACAGAAATTCCAACACTTGACACTTTGTATTTACACAAGCGGGCCTAAGATAACAGACTCAGATCATTCATATGTCAATTCTTTGAGTATTTCACATCAGCTGGATGTTGAAAATGACAGTCAACCATTTAGTGCCACAAATAAGAAACACTGTAGTTTTTACAAACTTACGTGATCTATATGTAGGTGCTTTACATGTTGAGTAAGTAATTGGTTTTGTTTTGGCTGGAAAACTTGCTAAAGACAATGGAATTCCAGTCTAGAGACAACCAAACCCACCGGGAAAGGGGACCAAAACAACATTTCTCGGCTTGATGGTGTCTCTTCTGACCTTATGCCAGACAGCCGACTGGAAATGCTAGGAATGCTAGACTGCTGCTCGATAGGAGACCATGTTCCACTTATTGGCTTCTGGTGGGCAGAGCCAGAGGGACAATGTCCGAGATGAGTTCCCACACAATAGGAACAAGACATTTATGACTCTTCGGCCACAGCGAAAATGAAAGGTTCACACTCAGGACACTCTGATACTCCCACTGACATGCTGACACCCCTCACATTTCTGGACAGTGCCACAAAGACTGAAGAAAAGGTCTCCCCTGAATCCAACCAGGCTGTCTCATTCGGGGTGATTTAAGTGGCCTGTTATTACCTTTCTCAGCTTTTGTCTCTGTGGTGGAATCCCAGCATTATGATACTTTTAATTATTAGTTTCACCACAGCAGCAGAATTCTGGCTCATTATTTCACTGGCATGTAGAAATGACTAGTGAGAACCCAGGCAACCAGAATGAGTAATTCAGCCATACTTTCATACCTAACAAACAAGTACAATAACACCCAAAAGATTCAAATGACAAAAAATTCTCAAAATTGTAGTAAGTGGAGAATAAATATGTCATAAGAAGGTGGGTGCCCCAAAACCTCCACTATGGAGGTTTTGGGGCATTTCTGGTTCGTTTCTAAAGTGTGATAGCTAAGAATCACTGATAACACAAATACATATTTTTATGTTGTTACCAAGTTCATTTTGTTGTTTAAAACATAGAATCAATGGAAGTAAAATATGTATCAAAAGTAAAAAATCTTACTCAGCGTTATGGTGTTTGCTGGTGGATAAACTTGGAAGTCGTAAGCTTTTAAAATTGTATATAATTGACATAAACTCTAGTACCCTCAAAATCTCATTGTATGATTATGCAAAGTAAAAACCTAGTCATTACAGATAAAAACAAAAAAACAAAAAACTAATCACTTGTGAAATCTACTGATGTAAAATGGAAATACTCAAGTACATTTGAGCACCTCAGAATAAGTACATGGATAAATAAATAGAAAGCATACATACAATTCTTGAGAAAGCTGCTACCAAGGCTTTTTATTTTCCACTTTTTCTTTCTCTCAAAGCTCACATTCGGCTGGAAATGTTACTGTGAAGGCTGTAATGTCCATTTATGCTTTTTACCTTAGTTACATTTTGGCACAAATTTACATGCTGCAGCTCCTATAATCAGTTCACTTACAAATTACTAAGCCTAAAGCTTTATTTAAATAAGATACTAGATGTATCAAAAAATACACATCAGTTATACAACAGACTGGCAATATCCCCTCAAGCCAAATTTGAAATGATGGAGAAAACCTGACCTGACCTGGAGTCTATAATTGTTTAACAAGTAGAAACTGACACTAGATATACAATAGAATGAAAGTGAGCAATATTTTCTGCTTCATATGCTGCACTGATTATATCTGTTAGAAGCTTAAATCTAATCACATGAGCTCAGTGTGATCATCTGAGTGGATTCATTCTCAATCTGCAGCTCTGTGTTTGACAAAAACTCACTTCATGCAACAGCTTTAAACTTAGAGTGCCACCTACTGGTGACACACTAGAAAAGCAGAGGGGTTTTAAATTGTAGGAGCATCTGATACTGGCATAGTTTGAAATGATTTTAGGACAACGTGTAAGAATCTAAGTTCCATTTTTATTGAGTTATACTTGTTTCACTTGTCCTTTACTATGTGGGTGTTTCTTTGTTACTTAGAATTTGTGTTTCATCATCGGACTACATTATATTGAGAGATGTTTTGAGTATTCTGCCCCCACAATTATGAAACTCAAAGTGGAAAAACGGGAGGAACATATTAAAATATAACATAGTCTAATAAAACACCAACACAAACTACAATCTCCATTATTTCAATGTTAAAACAGCTCTTAAAAAAACAAAAAAAAAAAACAAAACAAAAAAAAACTGAACCTTATAAGCTTCCCAAAGGTAGGAATTATTGTATATTGGATTGCATTATTTTATAACTGTTGATCTATAAGTTGGAATATCAGTGTATAATTTCTAAGTGCTATTTTCCAGCCTGAATTTTTAGTTCCAAAAGCTCCTTTTCTGCTGTCAACAGAAAGGTGTGCAATTAGTTGTACTAATTAGCAAAGGTCCATTTAAGTGCTCGTTACACATTCATACTGCCGATAAGGAGCATGAACTTACCAAAGCCTTTTCACGAGTCTGATATCCATTGTCCTCTTCATTTGCTCTGCTGCTATTTGAACCCCTGTGTACCAAACTTTTCCAATTAGACCCACCTTCCACTTTGAGCTTTACTTACTCCAAGACGAGGGAGAAAACAGAGTCCTTTAATAAGTGGGCCCCACTCTGTAGTTCAGTGGGGAAGTTTACCCACATCTGTCTCAGCACCTATCCCCTGGAAGAGAAGAGGTCAGTGCCAAGGTCAGAGGTCAGTACTTGTCCCATTGTGAGCGAGAACCAACATGAACCCCAGTCTAACACTGCGTTCAGCGGGGAACAGTACCAGGTTGGTTTTTAGGGCCACGGCTGTGTGCACTGAACAGGAGTTGCGCTTTGAGGAGGTTTTGCCGCACGGAAGCATTTGAAAGGGACTCTTCAGCTTTCTTAATTAAGAAAAGAACAAATAGTTGTCTTGGTTTGTCGCATCTTTTCTGCATCATCAATAGCACAGACCAAATAGAAAACAAAGATGGGGGTTGAGAATTTGCAGGTGTGCGTGGATGCATGTGAAACAACCGCAGAGAGCAGAACATGCAAAGAAAACAAAAATAATTCAAGTCTATGTGGTGCTACAGGAGGAGGTCTGTGTGAGAACAGATCTAGTTAGGAGCGTCACATCGGATCTGACACAACAGGCGGTCAGGTCAGGCCATGCTTCCAGGAGTGACCCAACAGTACAATTTATTTAAAAAAAAAAAGTAGCACTCTCACTCCCTTTCCTGTTACTTCCCGCTTTCTCTTGCTCACTTTCTTTCTCTCTTATCAGCAAGCCACCTCCCATAATTGACCTGATTCCCAGATTTCTGTCCTTGTGGCCACCGTTGCTGAAGCATATAAGTGGGCAGCATAGGTGGCAGAGGACTGCCTGGCTGCAGGAAAAAAAGGAACTTAAAGAAAGTATTCTTTTAACAGCTTGAAAGAAAAAGAGAAAATCAGCATAATGACCACACATTCACTCTCTCACGCACCCTTATGCACCCACACCCACACAGTCACACACACGACTTCTCCTTTTCCTCCTACCACTCCCGTCCACATCCAAATCTTGATTAACCTCCTCTCTCACACACCCCCATTCCCACCCACTCACATTCACACATACACATGGACACAAAGTGGCTTGGAGGCCCCCTGACAGATGGGGAGAGGGGTTTTTGGGGAGTTCCTCTGAACAAATGGCACCCTGGTTTAGTGTGGTGTTGTCAGGTTTTGAATTGATCCCCGGGACTACAGAGGCTTCTCTCTGCCAGTGTGTCACAATGGCAACAAGTGTGTGGAGCTGGGAGCAAGCTTGTACAGGCATGGGACCCATACCTCATGAATGATAGCATAGCAAATGGCTCTCCTTTCACTGGCTTTCATTGTAGAGCCATCTCTCGTTTTCTTTCATAGCCTACTCAAAAAACTAGCCGAGCTTTGTTGGTTTTATTGGGTTTGATTGGTTTGAGATTCTGAAACGTGTTGGTTTTGTGTGAATGCGGGGTGGGGCAGGGGAATGTGTGTGTGTGTGTGTGTGTGTGTGTGAGCGTGCGTGTGGTGGTGGGTTGGTATTTTTGTACATTTTTGCTTGTTAAATTGATGAGCGCTGTGGTCCCACGGTATGGTCTGCGGAATGATGTAAAGCTATCTGTCATTGGCTAAAGCTGGTGAATGTGATTCAGTTTTATATGAATAGCACTTCCTGGGAGGTCGTGATGTTTTTCACTCGGTGAGATAAACACCATGTGTGCATTTTTCACAGCTTTCCATAAATTCACCCAAAGACTTTCACATGGTTATACAGGCTATATACCTTTTCTTGTCATTCACTCCGGACTCCTTCAAGTTAGGTCACTGCTGCGCTCAGTATCTTGTTTGCTCAAAAAAGGCATAAACATCCCATGAATTTAGTGTTGTCTTTTTGTTATTAGGCCATATATTTGTTTAATAAGGTCTCTTATATCAACAAAATGGGCCTCTGTCTCACCCCAAAGATAAAGCCTGGCTGAAAGTTCACTTTGACCCCTCAGCTGACCCTAAGGAGCAGTTTACAGGCTCAGGAACAATTGTCCCATTGGTAGATAACAGTGGCATCATCCCTCCAGGCACATTTCATCATTGTCACTTCTCCTCAGTCCGGTTAATGTTTCACTCGTGCTCCGTTTTTCCTTGCAAGAGGAGAAGGAGAAGAAGCAGAAGAGGAGGTTTGGTTATTCACAAAAGGGAAACAGAGGGTGATTGATTGATTGGTAAATAAACCGGCTGGACAGGCACTGATGGAGCAGAAGGGAGCTTGGCCTCCGTATCTCCCACATGTGACATCTCCATCAATCATACCTCATTATCACGTGTACCTAAAGGTGTCCATGATGTTACCAAAGAAGAATCCAGTATTTCATCTGAATTTAGGGGTGAAGATTAGTTATTAGTGGAAATCATGGGTGTTTTCAGAGATTTATAGGTGTTCTACATTGATTTTTGAGTATTTACAACATTTCAATCATTATTTTATTCCAGATAAAGACTTGTTTCCTTGTAGATTGCCTCTAAAATGCATTTATTTGCTTCATCAGAGAAGTCAGAGTGCAGGAGAAACCAGAATCTGCAACCAGGAGCTGTGAGATTTAATGTTTTGACAAGGAACCTGCCACTTATTTTTACACTTTGGTTATACGTATGATACCAGATTTATGTCCTCAGAGGAAGCCTGAAATTACAAAAGGCATTAAAGGACCATACCGGCCATTTTGCATATTTGAGCCTAATATATTCAATTTTCATACATGTTACGTTACTGACACTCATTTCCAAAGGATAAAACCATATTTCAGCTTTCCTGATATTTTGCAAAATCTCTTAATCTTTCAAAGTCAAATATTCAAGCGATACACCCACCTTAAAAATCAATGTTTCGCCTGCTAATAGTTATGCAGCCTTATGAAGTCACAGTCATTAAATTTTTGATCAAGGCAGGTCTTCTTTTGGAACTACAGTAATATTCCGGGGCAGAGACATACATTTACTCTATGCTTTTTATTGCACTTAAATGCTAAAATTACATAACTTCGAAAAAAAACCCTGAATACACGGCTTGTTCACAATGATGGATTACCTATCCCAAGAGCATTTCAAGTATCAACAAGTTGATTTTAATAGCATACCAGAATGAACTGAAACCAGTGGCGGTTCTGGAAAGTAGGAAAAAAAAAAATTAATTCACCGTTCCAGTAGTATGCTCTGGGAAATATTTGTCAGTAACATTAACTGTATGAAAATTGAATATATTAGGTTCAAACATGTAAAATGGCCAGTATGATTCTTTAATATGAAGCACAGAGCAAGTCTGAGAATAACTCTGAAGACTTTGCTACAAAATCACTTCTATATATTGGTAGTTTTTGTGTGATGGAAATGTCCAAAAGTAGTATGTTGTTCAACAAATGCCAGTAAAAGTTGTACTGGATAGAGCAATAATGGCGCCTTGCAGTATTTAATGGTACTGATTCAAATTACACAGTTGATCATGTGAATGTGTGAAAAAGCAAATCTGAAATTAACTTTCTGAAACTGTTAGAAAGGAATTTAAAAAAAAAAAAAATCTATATTATTTATTTTAGCTGATGGAAATACATTTTGTAAGTTTATGTTGTTTTTTTTTTACTAACTCTTGACAGGTTTGGCACCAGGTGCCATGAATGGAGAGTAATAGCTGCGTTTTAACTGTTTAACAAGTAGGCCACAACCCCAGCAATGCGGGTCAGAGAGCAAAGGTGCACAGCTCATACATACCTCGGTGTCAGGATGATGTGCTCCCTTGCTCGCTTTTGTGTTGTTCTCTCTGCATAGCAATGACAAGTACATTGCAATATGTTTGAAATGGCGAGGTGGAGGGGCGATTATTGTAGAAGAGGCAAGGTCTGCATATTAAGAAAACACGGAGGGGGAACAGGCAACTGAAAAGGCCTTTGAATGAAAATCAATTAATTTTCATTTACCTCCATTAGCACTGGGCAGGGATTTGCATCTGTGAACCCATTCCAAACTGGCAGTGGCCTTTTTCGCTGAGGGAGAGGGCCACATTAAGCTAATGATGGGGGGGGGCAGAGGGAGAGACAAAGGGCTGTATGTGTGGGAGGGGAGGCCTGGCCGTCCTCTTTTCTCATTAGCACCACAGTAGCTGTGCTGCTGTCACACAGCGAGGCCTCACAGGCAGACCATTAACCACTGGCTGGGATGTGAAAAATACCAAGGCTATTGATAAAAAACAAAAACAAAAACTGGGAATTCTCACCACCTGGTATTAGTTGGGTTACTTTTACATTCATCGGATCCTGGTCTGACATGATAACGTACCCTCGCCAGAAAATCTGTTACACACAGAGTCCATTTTGGACTCAAAAGTGCATTCCTCATAGATACGCCATTACTGGTATATTTCCTGTGCTCTGAAAATTAGATGTCCACCTATTCTTACCTACCTGTACTTTTTAAGGTACAAATTTGGAGCTAATTCTAGTAAATTGTTCTTGAATCAATACCAACTCCAAAAGACTCAGTTCAGTTACTTTTTTTCCAAGAGCGCAGAAGAGCTCTTAATTTGTACTGCATTAACAACCCATGGGTACTTTCTATTTCTGAGTCATTTGAATCCAGAAAAGAATGATGAATCAGATTTTGCTTTATGGAGGGTTGCTGGTATTGCAGTTACATTTCCCGCCATCTCTGCTAAGTGCTTTTGAGCAAGGCACCTTGGTCCCAAAATTACTCCTGTTGCTTTGCTCTATCGCTAAGAGATAAGAGAAAGACTGTACATGAAAATCATATTTGCACTTAATCCTTGCCAATGAAGTTCATTAATTCTATTTCTACAGCACTGTACAATATTGTTTATGTTTGCACGGCTTTATTTTCTCTCTGTAATATTTATAGTTTTTCTAATTTGGCTGAATGCAATCACATTGCACACACACACACACACACACACACACACACACACACACACACACACACACACACACACATACACACAAACAATATTAAGACTGCTGTAATTACTGGAGACTTTAATAAAGTGACCATAAAAAAACAGTTAATTATTTTTAGGCAATCATCTAATGTTATAACGGATGCATTTTATTTTAATTTATAGTAGACCTGTTTCACACTTATTAATACTACTTAATTAACTTGCTGTTAATTTAAACAGTAATGTCATTAATCAGTCTCTAAGGAAAGCTGTGAAGTATTGTTGCCTAAAACTAAAAGGTAAAAGAAGTGGGTTTGAGACCAGAAGTAGTTTATTGCCTGTGAGGTAAACCTAGTTGGAACAAGTGACTAATAAAAACTTTCACCATAAAAAAAATTCACACAGTCCCATTACTGTATCCATAAAGTCTGTAACAGCTCCAGGAACAAATTCTGTGCTTTGAAATCTTCTGACCATTTGCAAGAGAAACATACCCTCACAAATAATAACCAAATGATAATGAAAAAAATGTATTGTCTGTATTTTTTTACAGTTATGTTTTGCAGTCTTCCTGCATAAAGGGAGACTTTGCATTAATGTAATGCTGTTGCATTAACAACAAAAAGGAATCTTTCAAATAGCAGACAATAGCTGCTAATTGTGAGAGTAATGACAAGCATTTTTATTATTTATACAATTTTCCAATTAGATTCAAAGCACATATTTCTGTGTAGTTTGTCAGGAATTTGGTCCTAAAGATGTGAATGTGATAAATATTTAGCATCCTGGATCTGGAACCAGTCCCTCTTCATTGAGAAGAAACAGACCCACTAATCTGGATCAGTGGCAGAACAGCTCAGAAACGCATCTAAAACTAACCAAATGTCCTCTATGAAATTCATAGGGCCACAAAGATGTGACTCTGACAGAAAATGTGAAGTTGTGATCCAGTGTTGTATTCATCAGGGACAGTGAGGATGCAAATATTCCAAACTCTTTATGTTACAATTGTCTGTGCACATGTTTCAGATCCTGCTCCGAAGATGAGACAAATTAGTCAGCTAATATTCGTTAAGGACCAGAATATGTTTCACAGGCTACATCAGTTGAGCTCATGCAGTCCATTTATCCCAGGAGAACCAATTCCAAACCGTATCTATCTTACCATGCTAAGGAAGACTGTGAGTGCTAAATCTATGGTTTATTGAAGTATCTGTACTATAGCTGCAGGAAAAATACATGAGATGAAAATGCCTGTGGCATTGCAGGACTGTAACTACAGAGAACTCAAACCAAAAGCCTGAGAATTCAGTGTATATTCACAGTTTTCCAATGCAGGACATAACATGGATGAGTGTCAAATTAAAAGAGGATTAGACATGAGGGTCTTGTAGTCCTAAACTGAAGCACTAAGGCGCAGAGCCGTGCCTCCATGTGTAGGGCGGAACCCAGACAGTATGAAATGGAGCGGAAGGTATGAGCAAAGAAGAGGATGAAAGAGAAAATAAGAGAAGGGAGCAGACAGGGTCACAGATGTGACATTACGTGAACAATAGAAGCTGCAGGGGTAAAAGTGTGCAGACATCCCATCTTGAGCAAAGCTGTCTCCCAGCTGTTTGGGTCACCTGTCTATTAAAAAGGAACATATTTCTTACCGCTTACAGAAGGAAAGACAGATTTATTAGGCCTACAAGGGGGAGGCCTTAAAGTGGTTAGATTATTAGACAAGGTGCAATAAATCACTTTTCCTCTTTTTCTGGAGGGGGGGGGGGGGGNTGGCGGAGGTCTGGCTCCCCGCAAGACTGAACAGGTAGAAACAGTAGATGCAAGCTTGTCAAAACTGCAGCACTTTCATGAGCATATCTTGAATAGCATGACAAAATCAAGTAGTTACGCCTCATATTTTGGAAAAGAACCTCTTTATGGAACATTTTTTGTGCTTTAGGACCACATGCAAGGGGCTTTACATTGAAACCAAGACAGATATTGAAGTGACCTCCAGCCCTTTCCTGTACTCAGGCGGCACCATTCTAAAACAAAGCCGACATGACAAGAGAAGAGAGGAGAAATCAGATGGCTTAATTGTTCCTTGACAATTAGGCCATCACTCAAGAGAACACTGGGCAACCCAGCGAAAGTAGCAAAGGGAGGAGGAGGCTGAAGAAAGGGATGAAAGAAGAGGGCACTAAAACACCCACTGAGCGAGAGGGAGTGAGAGGGAAAGAGGGAGAGGATCCTGCTATTGAGGACCTGAAGGTGCAAAAGGAGCAGAGAGCAGTTTACAATACTGTACAATGCTGTTCTGCACCATTAAGTGGCATGGAGGGCAGGGCTGGGACAATGGGCTTCTGTCCCCAAGGAGAAGACCAGCAGTTCCAGTGGAGTCCTTCTTTTCAGCCCATATGTTTGTGGCCGACGACCAGGATGCTCCCTTCGCCATGGCTGCATGCTCAGCATCTGGACACACAAGGTCCACCATCTCTTCTCGGTGACCACAGCATTGTCGAGGAGGGGTGATGGGGTCTCCCTGGTAACACTGCGGTTATGCACAAGGATTCAGACAGGCCCTCAAGAGATTAATGAAAGGAAGTGCTTTAGGAAGGCTTGAAATCCCAATTTTGTTGGATTTAGTTTCAGGGGGGAAAAAAATCACACAACAAAACCCAAGTTTGAATGATGTTAAAATTTCATTAGTGCTCAAGTGTTAAAATTCTTGTTCTGGTGAAGGAAAAAACTGCTACCGTCTAGTCATTTTTAGTAAATCCTGTATCCATAATTTTATACACAACAGGCCGGAAGTTTGAGGCCACCTCCAGACTACAAAAAAAAAATCACCAATACACAGTTTGTTTTACAATTTATTTACAGGAAATGACAAAAAAATATATAAAATAAATGTAAGTAGTTTTCAAGAATAATTTGTTAACAACAGCACATTAAATAGTAGCCACTATGGCTTAAGAAATTATTTTTAATGAAGGCATACCCAGTGAGGGAGAGAGATCTGGAGACTTGGTCCAAGTTAAAGGAATTATGAGGAAAGAGAATTACCATTCTATTCTTCAAAGACACGTGATTCCACCCAGTTTACGAATTATTGGTCAAAATTTCATTTTTCAACAGGATAAATGATCCAAAACATTCATCAAAATTATGCCAAAATTACATCCATTCAGAAGAGAAGCAAAAGGTTNATCCAAAACATTCATCAAAATTATGCCAAAATTACATCCATTCAGAAGAGAAGCAAAAGGTTTTGAGAATTATGACTTGGCCGGAGTGGGTTACTTTTACGAAACCAAAGTCTGAGTCTGAAATGACTTCAAAGTGCTTTTATGTCGACAAATTCTTCTTGAAAACTGATTAATTACATTTATTTTATGCATTTTTGCCATTTCCTGTGCAATAAATTGTAAAACAGTGTATTGATCTTTTTTTTTTTTTTTTTTTTTTAAACTAGGGGTGGCCTCAAACTTCTGGCCTGTAGTGTATTTCTATACCTTTTTGAGTTTTGTCCTTTGCACTTCATTGCTTGGAAAGTTTGCAAGACAGATACTTTTAATTTTTTGTCCAGAAAGCCACTTTTGAAAGAAATGTCCAAATGCTTCTAAACACTAGCAGATGCATGTCTAAATCATTTACATTACTTGAGTTAATGTATTTTACTCTGTCCTCAGAACAACTGTGGTTCCTGTTCCCTTGGACCACTGACAAAGAGCTGCCAGAATGATGGATTATAGAGCTGCTGCCTGAATTTCAAACAAGGGAGCTGCTTTAACTCTGGTCCATCCTTAACCAGACCCACAAACCCCCCTAAAAGAGGAAAAAAAAAACATAAGCCGAGTGACCAAGGAAGAAAAGATGCTGAGGGGGAGGCCAGAGAAGAGGAATCTTAACAAGTGTTTACCCTCATTCTGTTGCCAAGCTGTGGTGCAATAACCTACCGTAGCAAAAGGCAGTGCCTGATCCAGGAAGAAAGGCCTCAGCCTGTGGGGTCAGGGGTCACTAACTTTGCCATTGTCTCTGACAGGGCAAGCACACTCCAGCTTTTCTCCAGCTTTCAAAGGCCTGCGATGGGGGTGGAAAGATAGTCCTGAAAACACTGGGTCAGGACCAGGGGCTTTATGGTAGTCGAGGAAGAAAGATTTGGACCCCAAAGGTTAAATGAAGAGCGAAAGGACCCTTCTGTCCAATTACCGAGGGACAAATGCTCTCTGTGACCCACTGGGGTCAAAGTTCAGCAGAGCCATTGGTAGCGGCACACTCTGGCTTTTTGTGGACCAGATGAGATGAACCTCCACTCTGTTTATCTAAGTGACACTCTGACCAATAGTAAGAGTATAAATAATTTGGGAGCTTGTATGCTGCCACTTAGCAGAATTAATTTATAGACCAGGATTGCGGCAGGTCAAGCTATTAAACACAAAGTACGGAAGTAATTAATGAAAAGGCTGAGCATTAGCAATATCTTTGAAAAGTAAAATGCACACAATTAGACTGCATCAAACATCTCAAAGAGAAAATTTGGCAGGAATCATAAATGATATTTAAATACCAGAAAAACACAAGTATCATTTTGATCAATTCTAATCATCTTTTAAGTATTTCTTTACATAAAAAGGAATAATGGAAAATCAAAGTCTTACACAGTAATGCCTGGATAAATTAAACCCTCTACATCGCTCCCTGCCCATCCTGGGCCTCAGACTCCCCATTCCTTGAACTTTCAGCCAAACCAGCAGAGATTTCCCTAATCATGTGCCTATCTCAGTCTCAGGCGACACTTATGGCGTTAATACCTGTTGATACAAAGATGCTGTGCAGTGGCATGGTGAGAGCACGGAGATGACTGGATTAGACTGTTCCTGAACTACTTCCTCCTGAGCCCATGGGCCGCCAGGGATTAACTCAGTGATTTTAATCATCTGCATTTGTTAGGTTAACAAGCAAAGTGCAATCATATTACCAAATCCAGTCCAGGTTGTTTTTGTTTCCAGTTCTTTACCCACAAAAGAGACTTCCTGCCCTAGTCTTCCGTTTTTGTCAGTTGGCTCTTCTAGAAACAGTTGCAAAAGTTATTTCTTTCTCCCTGTATTTGACTTACAGCAGTCAGACTCAAATCACAACAGAGGACCACAGGATTAAAATTAAAGAAATTACATGAAATTCTATAAGCCCATAAATTGGAAATTTGCCATAGTTGTGAATCAAATTAAGCACAGCAGGTTCAATTTTCAAACATCCCTCATACAGATCCCACTGTACACTGTTAAAGGACCATACCAGCCATTTTGCATGTTTGAGCCTAATATATTCAATTTTCATATACGTAACGTTACTGACAATCATTTCCCAAAGCATACTGCTGGAACAGTGAATTAAAAAAATTGTTTGTCTACCTTACAGACCGCCATTGGTTTCAATTCATTCTGGTACACTATTAAAATTTAGAGAGAGGTAATCCATCATCGCGAACAAGACATGTATTCAGGTTTTTTTTTGGNTTTTTTTTTTTTTTGTTTTTTTTTTTGAAGTTATGTAATTTTAGCATTTAAGTGCAATAAAAAGCGTGGAGTGAATGTATGTCTTCACCGGGGAATATAGACCCAAAAGAAGACCTGCATTATGGAAAAATTTAAAGAGCCTTGACTTCATAAGACTGCGTAACTATTGGCAGGTGAAACACTGATTATTAAGGTGGGTGTATCACTTGAATATTTGATTTTGAAAGATTAAGAGATTTTGCAAAATATCNTAAGGTGGGTGTATCACTTGAATATTTGATTTTGAAAGATTAAGAGATTTTGCAAAATATCAGGAGGCTGAAATATGGTTTTATCCTTTGGAAAATGTTTTCCAGTAACATAACATGTATGAAAATTGAATATATTAGGCTCAAACATGCAAAATGGACAGTATGGTCCTTTAACACTGAATCAAAGCCAGGTCACCATTGCAAAATCTCTCAGAAAATCTATAACTGAGCCAGGGAACAATTCATCAAAGTAAGAAGCATTCGCTAGGAACACACTGAGCATTGTGAAAGCTTTAAATCTCTTCCTCTGTGGAATCCATTTTTCATGGGTCTGCCACACTTCACTGGGGGGGTGCAATGACTGGATACCAGGCGTGGTGCCACTGGGATACATTATACATCCTGTGTTTGTGTGTGCTTATCCCTGTGTGGGTTATGTGTGTGTTGCACAGGAATCTGTGTTGTGTGTATTAGTCAAGGATGGATGCAGAGGATTTTCTTCTCTCTGGGACTCCTCTCTGCAGGTCCCCTCAGTCCCTATGAGTCAGCATAAGCCTGTTGGACACACATACAAGGGGAGTCAGAGGGAGTGAGCCAGGCTCTCAGGGTCTTACAGGCCCTTAGAAGGAGCAGGATGACCTTTAATCAGGGATCAGGAGCCGAGGTTGCAGCTGGAGACCCAGAGGAGCCCTGATTACACCCGAGCCCCTAGGTCACACTCCCAGCTGGTCCTCCACCTCAGGCCAAAACGCTGAAGTAGCCTTAGGCCGGATGAAGCACTCAGTGCAGGCATGAGGTGAACATTTATGATGAAGTCTCAACATTGAATTGTATGATTTTCATGCAGTTATGCTGAACTGAGACCACAGACAAGTTTTAATCAGCCATATATTGTCCAAACTATTATAATGGAAGTCTCACCGGTGCTATACCCTTTTACAAATATAGTTCCCTTATTTGGAAAATTTGGATGTTAAAAAGTACAGTTGGGTGACCAAAGGAACACATCTGGTCTCATGAATACAGAAAATGTATCTGTAATAGTCTATGGTGACTAATGAGCAAGTACTATTGTCACAAAATTTCTGAGTTTGTGGGAAACTTCTAGGCAAACTTTCATTATTATTACGACTGATGTTGCACCACATTTGGCACTTTTGAGAAGGAAGGATGTATTTGAGTGCCCTTGTTAAAATGAAGTGCATGACATGCTGAAACTTCCACTTCTTAGAGTTCAACATATTACATTCTAAACAAATCTGAAACTAGAGCTGCTAGTCTCATGACAAACTTGGGCCATCATGGGGGGTCTGTGATCAAAGGTATGTGTAACTGTGACATCCTGGTTTTGAGCTTCAGCTGAAATTTTGTGTGTCATCCCTCTTCATCACGTCTCATCTTTCCAAATCCTTTTGCTAACCCTTATCTAAAATAGTCAAAAATTGTCTGTTTTCTGTGCCAAGCAGCTTTAGTTTCTCCCCATAGACATACATTCACTGACACACAAACATATACACTCCTGACATCTAGGGACATGCACCTCCCCATCACCCTCCCCAAGGATTAACCCCCTACCCCCTCCACTCTGGAGCACTACCATCCCCTCTTGCCCTATTATCATATTTGATCCACAACGACTCCCCCCCTTCTCCCTTATTTCACCCTCCCACATGCACCACCAGCAAGGCATGCCCCCTTTTCTTTGGCCACTCTCAGGGAGAAGAGGAGGAGGATGAAGAGGCAAGGGCTTTCATGGGGAACAATCTGCCAGGGTGAGGAAGAATGAGCGGGCACTCAATTAAGGGCTGCCCATTGAGCCTGTGGAGTGAGCCTGAATGCAGGTCCCTCCAAAGGAATGGAGTCCCATGAATAGATTGTGGGCCTTCATGAAATATTAAAGAGCGGACGGATTTCCCACAATATTTGTACACCTCCCTTTGTGGGGATTTCTCCCTCCATTGAGCCTGAAACTGTTAACACATCCGCTCTGAAGCACAGCCTGCAGACTGTGCTAAAGAGCCCCACGGTCCAGGCATCAAACACTCCCCACTCTTACCTCTCTCTCTCTCTCTGTCCCTGTCTCCCGATCTGTCTCTTTCCCTTTGTCTCTCTCTCTCTCTCTCTCCCTATCTCTCTCTCTCCTTCTCTCTGTCTTTCTGCCCTTGAGCTATTCATGGAGGGGATTACAGCAGTTTTAATGACCACCTGTCCTTTCTCCAGCACTGTATTGTGCCATGCCAGGCCAAGCAGCAAGCATCTCTCCAGTATTAAAGGGTCATAGCACTAACTGTTGACCCGTGTCTCCACCAACACAGGCCTGACAGCCAAAGCCACCCAGATAGTGGATAGCAATAAGTATCATTCTAAACACTCCTGTCTGCAAAAAAAAAAAAAAAAAAAAAAAAAAAGGCGTTCAGCATAATTCTTTAATGAATATGCAAAATGATAATGGAGAATGACTGATTTGTAAGATTGGAACAACCTTCACTGCATTACTATACTGGAACATCATTCTGAATTGTGACCCATCAAAAAAAGTTAACAAGTGCTTCTTGACACACTCTTTCTAATTCCTTTTCCTCTCTCTCTCTCTCTCTCTCTCTCTCTCTCTCTCTCTCTCTCTCTCAGGGTTGAGTGGAGCTGTATAGCGCTATGGTTATGTGGTTAAGTAGGTGGTTAAAGCTTCCATTAGCATCAGAATAACCACATATTCCTGTAGTAAGCCAATATTAGTTCGTGTCCTGACCTGTGGGGTTGAGGACGGACCAAAAACTGGAATTTTCTTTGCAAATGATAAATGTACTTGGTTCAAGCTACAGGGTCCAGGTGATATGTAAAACTGTAACCTGGAGTCCAGTGTCCATTTCCCCCCTTTAAGCTGGTTTGTATGATGTGTACCTCGTGTGTGCCAGCTTGAATTATGTTCCCAGTATTCCCCTTAATTTCATATTTAAGGAGATACAGTATCATACTTATACTGAGTAAAATAATTAAAATGTAAAAAAGGGGTCTTGTGTGCCATAATATGCTAGATTTCCCTGTAATCTATAAGGACATATTTGTTATCTTTAGAAACCTCAGGATCTTGGGACTATAATTTAAAATAAAGGATCTTAGGTTTTATTCATCTTTACTGCTGTGTGTTCTGATCTGGATATGGATATTCTAGGTTAAATAAAGGCTTTAAAAATAAATTAGACTAAAAAACATAACTTTCTATACTGTAGCAATCAACCACCTGAAGAGTTTTTGGAGCATAAGAGTTGCAAATGTTAATATGCTGTCAACGAAATATACCAAGCTAATGTATTTAATGTATTACATAACAGTGTTTGTGTGTAGTCACACCTTTATTCTAAGGCATGAAGAACAAAATATTGAAGCATGAAGCATGGTGGCCTGCTCCAGCAGAGTCCCAGCTGTGGAGCACATTGGAGATCAGGCACCTTGGCCTGGCCTCCATATGCTGAGGTCTGGGGTCCAGGCTGACAGTGTAGCTCTAGCACATGGAGGGCAGTTGGGGGGCATAGGGGGGGGGGNGGGGGGAGTTTGCGGGGGAGCAGCCGTCCACCAGCATTGTACCAGGAGGACAAGAGCTGAGCAAGACCCAGCAGGAGAGTGGGAGCCTTTTCTAAAGAGCGACCAACTGGAGCTCTTTTTCTCACAGCCCACTCACTTACCCTGCTCCGTATCTCATCCTTTTTGCCCTCCCTCTCTTCTGGCAGGTTGATACACAGGCTGAAATGTGATTTTTGTTTCTTGTGTCTCTCTCTCTTATGAAACTGCATTTCTTTCCCCCTCANCCCCCCCCCCATTCCATTAAACCTATTCTCCTCTGGAATTAAATTGAGCCATGGAGCTTTGTTTTTCAATCATCTTGTCCACATCAAAGTCACTCATGAGAGGATGGAGAAAAAAGAGGAAGGGGCCAGGGACGAGACAAATCTCTTTGGCTTTTCCCCCACACAATGCTTCTCATTTGAATTCTCCATATATTGCTGATCACCATTCTGAATGGTGCCCCTGATGAAGTGTTGTTTTTGTGGTTCTGCACATGAATTCCAGAAACCCCAGGGATACATTTTCCTCTTTTTGACTTTGACTTCAAAGTTATCTGGAACGGGACGTGTTGGAATGAAGGAATCAAGGGGTCACTAGGTCCAACATTAGATGATGTTCACCAACCTTCCCAACCAATCAAGCAGCATGAAACTATGCAGTCACCATGGCCAAAAACAAAACATTTTTCAAGCATTGAGATGTTTTTAGGGCAGGATCCATGTAACGCACAAAACATTTCTCCTATTTTGCTTGGGGTTAAAGAAGGCCCCTGTGTTTTGATGATCATCTAATTTATGGATTACATCCTACAGTGTGTAAAAACTTTTGGCATCATATTGGTTCATGCAAAGCTGTACCATTTTATTTTACATTCATATCTAATGCAGCGTTGTTGTTGAGGTTGAGAACCAAATGGCTAACTGCTGTGTTTTCCACATAACAATGTGTTGACAAGCACTGAAAATCTGCTACATTACAGAGACACTTATGTTGTGCTACATACACCAGCACAGTACCATAAAACAATCAGAATCTGTACAATAAAAAAAAACATGTCATATAGCAATAGGTTTCCTAATGTTTGCTGTGATATTTTCTTAAAATTGGCGGCGATAGTGTAGACTGGCTGAGATGCATGACACAACAGGTTTACATTTATATAATTGTACATATTTCAAATATATAAAACATGATGTCAAAATCTTGTTGCATTCAATCTGAGCAGGTTTTGCAAAAGTTAAAGAACAATACTGGCGATTTTGCGTGTTTGAGAACAATATATATATATACAGTACAACTTGGGTACATGTTTTGTTACTGACAACCATTTCCCACAATATACTACATTAGTGGTAAATTTTTGAATTTTTTTTCCCCTATCGTTCAGACTCATTGGTTTCAGTTCATTCCAGTATGCCATTAAAATCAATTTATAGAGACTTGAAACGTGCTTGAGATAGGTAATCTATCACAGCAAACACCATGTCTACTAAGATTTTTGTCAGAGCAATTTTATTTAATCCGGTTTGAATTTGATTTTGAAAGATTACGACATTTGGTTTAAAATAAGGTTTCATGTTTTGGAAAATGGTTGTCAGTGACGTAACATATATGCGGGTAGTATTTATTGGGCTTAAATATGCAAAATCACTGATATGGTCCTTTAAGTTTAGATCCTTTTCTGCCATGTTGAAGAGTGTTGGCCTGCTGCCCTCTACTGACCAGATTCAGAAGTATAATCAGAGGAATCATGAAGCAGAAAATTACTTCATGCACTTCATTATCACTATTATTAAAACAATTTCAATGGATAATCGTTCATAAAACTAAACTTTAAACAGGGAGATATGTGAACATTTTCCTCATTGAGAAGTACTGTTTTCAGAGAAATGTCATTTTTTCTCATGTATGTTTGCTGTAAGGATCCCAATTTGATGTATTATTCATTGCATTTGATGACCTGGTGATCGGGCTCAAAAAGTGTTTGGACAGTGACCTCTGACCCTTTACCCCAAACCCAAAAAGCTCTCTTAACTGACTTGTAGTTATATTTTCATTCTTCTCCACAAGATGGCGCAAGAGAGCCTTTCATTGAGCGTGCACCAATCCAACAAACAGGTTGTTCCTTTTGCCGAGAAAAAGGCAAAGTACTGCTTGTACAATAAGCAATTTAGCGTGGAATCAGAATCAGGTAATAGATGAAATGTTTTAATAATGTGTTATTGTGTCGTCGCAGATAGAATGATGTGATAGAAAACATGACAGAAAAAGTTTGAGAACCCCAACACTAATATGTGACAATGCTCGTGGCTTTACCTCCATGAAAACTGATCTGAGTGGCAGAAATTACATCTTCATGTTTTCATGAAATTACATCTTCAATACAATGTCTGCTTTAATTAACTTTAATTACCAGACTGTGTTAAAAAAAAAAAAAAAAGGCTACATATAAAAAGAGCTTTCTTGTGTGAACATGCAGAATTGTTCTGGTACATTTGCTATATTGGGCAATCTCCTTATCATTTAATGACAATTTAACCTCAGAGTCACACGTTCTGTGCCAATGGGAGAGGCTGAGCTACGTTTGCTGGAAATTATTTGTCAGTAACGTGTCATAAGCCATGGTCTTATCTAAGATCAGCTTCTGTGCCCTGCTGTTCAGACAAGAAAGTCAAAGCTTGGAATAAGAATTTTTAAAGGGCACACATTGGAGTTATAGACCATTCACCAGTTTCTGTCCAGTAATATTCTGAAAGATAAAAATGTCAACTGTATACTTGAAATCTAATTCAGCCCAGCAGGCAATTTAACATGATTCCTGTCACTGTTTGACTATAAAATGAGGACACCGAGATCTTTAACCTCTGAGCATGATAATCATCCCACAAGCAAAGTAGATGTCAACATACCGACTGTCATGAAAGAATCCTTGCTGACTTTATCTTGGCAGAGATCTTATTTTGGTACTTGAGAGAAGAGTGTACTGATGTTATTTTTACCTTTAACACCTAGGAGACATTTTGTCTTCGCCATGTTGACAAAAAATCTGTCTGTGATTAATGCTGTCTTTAAAAAGGATTCTGTTCAGGGAAAATTATTTATAATCATCAGTGAAATGGAAACAATCCCCTCTGCTAGTCTCTACCAGTTCTTCCAGCTACTGCCATCAAGACGTCGCTAAAGGGCACCACTGACCAGAAAAAATACCTTCAAAAGGTCTTTTATCCCCACAACTGTCAATGTCAGAAACAAATCACACTAGGAACATACACATAATCATACCATATCTGTTTTTTTACATTTGTTTTAAACTACACTTTGTGTTTTAGGAACAATTTTCACTTGATTTACTCTGTTTAAAATACTGATGTTATCATTTATAATTTTACTGTGGTGCTTTTATTGTCCTATTGTTTTTATAATGTTATTGTTGTATTTGATAAGCCATGTCACAGTCAAATTTCTGTTACTATGTGACTGACAATAAAGTGTCTTGAATCTTGAATCTAGTGTGATAACCTCAGCCAGGCAGACTAGACAAGCAATGGAGAGGTGCAGGTTAGAGGTGGGAGTGGTTGTGTGAGCTGTGGGCTGCAGGGCCACAGAGGGCTGAGGCTGTCAAAACCACAGAGGGATGCATTGTGGGAGACGGCACGGGTCAGCGGCATTGTGAACTGAACAGGGAACAGGAAATTCTACTGTCTCATCAACTGAGACAGAACTGCACCTATAGCATGGGAATTCTGCCCAAACCGGGTCAGAGGAGAAGTACAGTGGAACAAAAATGTTCAGTACATGTGACAGCAACTTTTTTTATTAGATTGATATGCGAATTTACTCTCAAAATGGCTTTATTTGACAATACTTCACATCACTTATGAATCACACCTGTTTAACTTGACTTTTTCATTATAATTGACTTAATTGTGCCATTTTATCTAGGCTGTACTGACAGCCTGACTTTAAACTTTATGCTGTTTTAACTCCTTTTTTGTACTGTGAGGTGTCTGCATATTTGTATCTTAAAGGACATACCGCCATTTTGCATGTTTGAACCTAATATATTCAATTTTCATACATGTTACATTACTGACAATCATTTTCCAAAGGATAAAACCATATTTCAGCTTTCCTGATATTTTGCAAAATCTCTTAATCTTTCAAAATCAAATATTCAAGTGATACATCCACCTTAAAAATCAATGTTTTGCCTACTAACAGTTACGCAGCCTTATGAAGTCACAGTCATTTAAATTTTTCGATAAATGTAGGTCTTCTTTTGGGACTATATTCCCCGGTGGAGACATACATTCCCTCAGCGCTTTTTATTGCACTTAAAAGCTAAAATTACAAAACTATGAAAAAAACCTGAATGTACATCTTGTTTGCAATGATGGATTACCTATCCCAAGAACGTTTCAAGTATCAGCAAGTTGATTTTAATAGTGTACCAGAATGAACTGAAACCAATGGCGGTTCTGGAAGGTAGGAAAAATATTCTTTTAATTTACTGTTCCAGTAGTATGCTTTAGGAAATGATTGTCAGTAACGCTATGTGTATGAAAATTGAATATATTAGGCTCAAACATGCATGATCGCCAGTATGGTCCTTTAATTCTGACTTCATGCTGTTTTAATTCTTTTCTTGTTGTATTGTAAGGTGTCCTTGAGTATTTTAAAAGGCACCAACACATAAAACCTATTATTATTGTTATTATTATTATTATTATTATTATTATTATTATTATNGGCACCAACACATAAAACCTATTATTATTGTTATTATTATTATTATTATTATTATTATTATTATTATCATTATTACTTATTTTGACTGTTCTGTTTACTGGCTTTTGTCTGTCTGAGCATCACGTTAAGCCTTGGTTCGTATGTCATAGAGGGAAGTCGGGTTTCTTGTAATCCATGGATTAGGGAGGTCTGGGAGTGGTGTCTAAATGACTACTGTAAGTCGAGGAGAGGACCGTGGTTCTCAACATGCACTTTTATTTATACAGAAGCCACAACACACACTGTCATTTCCTTTTATCTTGATCCCAGATTTGCAAGTGCCCTGTGTTTACCTCACTGCAGCCAAACAACACACACTTTTTATCTTTTGGATTTTATACAGTAATGAATTCATGATGACACATTTTAAAAGCCATAGAAGTAGGAAAAACATATTTCATATTTTGTCAGGTTGAGCTGGGTTCCAGCATTTCAGGGTGGCACTGGTTCCTCAGTAACATGTTATATTTATATCACAGGAGTATAAAAATTCTATTTTACTTTCTGTTGTGATATTACATTTCTAAATGAAAATGACAAGGTCCTCATTGCTGTGTTTGCTAACCTCATATTTAGTTACTGATTCTCATTGTGAATGACAGGATGATATAATAAAGTAAATAATAATAAACTATCTTGTCAACTTTGAAAACTTATCATTTACCCAGATCATCTGTAACGTTTCTCTTTCTGGTGCTAGGGTTAGGGGGGGAAAAGATAACAATTTTAAGGATTAAACTGAAAAGGAATGTGTAACAGTAATCAGAAATAGATTTATTTCACTCTGAGGTAACATTACTTTTTGCACAGATGCCAATTTCAGTTAGGAAACTCTGTTAAGAGTCATATTAAACAAACCTAACTACTGTAGCAACCAGCACTGTAATCCATCTGCTGGCCTGTGTGGTGACATTCTCAAGAGGCCAGAGAAGTAAAAAGTTTAAAGTATCGGGCTCAGACAATAGCTGCAGCTGGGCATCACTCATCTCACTTACAAACATCACAGTATCATGTTGCCTTTGCAGCAACCTCGAGAGGATCGGACCATTCATAGCCATTTAGCATGCAAAGCCTCCAACTTTCCATCCACAGCAGCATGCAGGAAGGAGGAAAGTAAGGTGTTGAGCCACTTGATCTGGCGAGAGGAGTCAGTGTTCTGGACTCGTGCAGCTGCGTAGTCACCATCCATGCATAAAAGGTATTCAAGGTATGACTGAAGGGAAGTTCCTGATTGCAGCAAGTCTAAAGTCAATGCTTTTGCTTTCAATTGCTCATCCTGGTTGCTGGTAATGTGCCAAAAAGCAGTGCTGCAGGAAACTGCAAAGTAAAGTATTGCAGTTCTTATGAAAAAGTTTTATGATGCCGTTGTTTTACTTCAATGCAAAAATATTCTATTATCATTAGAAGTCCTGATATAGAAATGAACACAAATAAGAACACAAATATTATTTGTATTGAAGTATCTAGTAAAAGTATTCAATAATTAAGCAGCATTTTACCGTTGTAGTGGTTTCAATTAGTTCACTACTTTATAATGTTCAACAAGTAAGGTATAAATCATCATATCTATTCTTCTGCATGTAAAAATGTTATTCTGAAAGGTAACTTCAAGATTCACATAATCAGATAGTGGAATAGAAAGTCTTTCTGAATGACAGCAGCATGTAAAAGACCAAAATGCTGCAACATGGAAATACTTAAGAGCAAACTTCTTCAAGTTGTGCATAAATAAAGAGCTGGAGTAAGTAGATATTTTCTCTGACCAAAAAAAAAAAAAAAAAAAAAAAAGGAAAACTGTGTGCTTGAAAACTATTTCAAGCACAGTGCAAGATTTAAGGAAACATTTCATTCCACAAAATAACACTGTCTTCTTAATAACATAAGAAAGCCCTACCTTAATAACTGAATAAGTTATTCAGTTATTAGTTAAGAGTAGGAGAGTGTTTAGAAGTATTAATCATGACTATTGACTCGGTCAAGACTTGTTGCCTTCCAGATCTTGATTGGTTAAAAAGACATCTAATTTACCTAAACAGGTGTCATGTTTCTCTTAAAGAACTTGTATCTAATCTGCTGAGGTCTTGATTGCAGAGTTCTCCATCACTGATCTTTCGACTTGAGCTTGATGCCCTGCTGGACTTGACTCAGGTCTTAGCATTGAATGGGCAACTAGTATGTAATGTCTATTGTCTTCAGTCCTTTACACTCAAAATAGGACAGCATGCACACAGGCTGTCAATGCCAAAATGAACCTGGATCAGATAAATGTTAATATCTATCTTTGAGTGTTTATTTAATGAAAATGTTCTCATCTGAAATTTAAAAAATGAACTATAGTATGTGTTCATTAATAGTCTTAACATCTTAATCATCTTTTCTATTTATCATGCCACGTGAACTTGTTTAATGTGAACTCTGAGACGTTTCTTATTGCATTTCTTCTATTGTCTAAACCAGCATTCATGCCATTTGTTTTTGGCAGTTTGGCTACATTCTTCTTTGGTCTCACATGGCTTAAACTACACAGATTGTGTTTAGCCTGGCGCCTTGCTTCCCTCGTGTAACATCAGGAGGTAAATCTAGCTTTCTATGGAAAACAAAGTATGCTGTCCACTTACTGTACCTTTTGTCATCTTTTTAAAAAGCATTTTTTATTAAAAATCAGAGAAGGAAATAAAGGAGAGACAAGGAAGAGAAGGTTCTGGCAGGGTTCATTTGCAGTGGGTGAAAACACACTGCAGGAAATATTAACTGCTTGACTTTCTCCAGACATGTAAAAGCCCTGAATATAATCTGAAAAATAAAATCAGTTTATTGCAATAGATTATGTGATCTTGCATTTTCTTCTTTAATCACATGCATGAGAAAAACTGTATAATATTCAAAGTTCATGCTGCAGAATAGCTGGAAACTTTCCTTGAATTTATTTGTTCTATTGACTTCTTACTGTACCCTCGTGAATCATAGTGCACAATCACACTTGCATAACAGGATCAGGCCGATCCGTGCAACATACATCACTCACACATACAGTATTCTTGTCTTTTGAAATGTTCATAAATATTTTAAAAAAAGTATATACAAAACTGCAAAAAGCAAATGGTATGGTACATTTTCTTCAAAAATAATCATATGAACAGCTTTAATATATTAAAATAAAATCTTATAAAGAGTAAAATGATCTTTTTCTACTTTTTCCACTAATCAGAAAACAAAAAATCCAAGGGTTTTTAGGGCCTTGCATAGTACAGTTTGTCATGATGGTGTCTTGTGAATAATTTTATAAATGTCAACATGACATACTGAAATCAAAAGTGTAATATACCAGACATTTCAGATTATTTATTGGAATGGTGCAAGTTATCAAATCAGGTTTCAGACACTTTAATCCTGCATTGAACTGTAAATCAAATATTGCGTGACAAACTAATGGTCAAGAAAATCTCTTTAAATTCTCATCACACAATATAATAATAATTACAAAACAACTTAGCATGCAGAAAAACTACTCATGTAGTTCCCCTTTAACGGTGATAACAATGACTAACATAGAATGCCCTATGCTTTATATTCCTGCCAAACGTGTAGTTGCCTTTCCACCTCTTGCGCACTTTTTCAGATGTGTGTTTCCCTATCAGCTGAGGGGAGACAGACTGTCTGGTGAGAGCAGGTGATCATTATCTAGCATCCTCAGCGGACAGACAGGCCTGCTGTTCATGCCTGGCTGTATGTGGGTGGTATGCTGGGCTCTGATATCTGCACCCTCAAGCCTCCGTTCTTCTCTGCCCTGTAGCACAACCAGGGCTGGAAAAACCCAACGACTATCTTGTGCCTTTAAGTTGCAAACAATGAATAAAACACATCTGCGCGTCCTTGGATGCACATCAGCATTCATGTCTGTGTGTCAGTGCTGTTTTTTTTTTTTTTAATACCCCCAAAATAACACCTAAACCTACAATAATCTATGCAAACAATTTTCTCCTTGCAAGTTAATGTGGCAAATTGCTTAAAGGACTACACCGATGTTTTTGCATGTTTGAGCCCAATACGCACACATGTTAATTAATGACAACCATTTCCCAAAACGTACTGCTGGAGCAGTAAGCATTACAATTGTTTTTCCTACCTTCCAGACTGCCATTGGTTTCAGTTCATTCCAATACTCTATTAAAAATCAACTTACTTGAAATGTGCTTGAGATAAGTCACAATGAACAACACGGCTACTACATTTTTTTGTCAGAGTAACTTTAATCGGTCCAACAAGGAGCTGCATGGAAGACAATGTATTTCTACGCCAGGAAATTAGTCCCATGAGAAATAAAAATGACCATCCCTTCTACATTCAGACGTGACTGCAGGCAAAACATCTAAGTTTAAGGTGAATGTATAACCTGAACATGTGACTTTGAAAGATTAGAGGATCTGGCAAGAAAACAGGGAAACTAAAATATCTTTTTTTTTTTTTTTTTTTTGGAAAATGGTTGGCAGTAATGCAACATATTTGTATTTATTGGGTTTAAACATGCAAAATCGCTGGCGTGGTCCTTTAAATGTATCTTAAATTATGCCTGTTAAGTATAGTAGCACTACAGGTGCCTTTGAGTTGAAACAATGTTTAAAATGCACCTGTGTGTCCTCAGATTCACATCAGCATTAATGTATGAATGCTGATCAAGACCAACAATACAGTGCTTAATTTGAGACTTTTTAGAATCAAAATGCATCCCTTAATGTTATTTATTTCCTGGATATTTATTAAATTATATTAATAGCTTATTCTTAAATTAAGATTTCTTATTAAGAGTGTATATTGGCAAAGTGAGAAACAATTAAAGCTTGACTTCAGTCTAAGCATCAAAATCATTTTTTAACACCTTAAAGTTTCATTTCATGAACATTTATCTTATTATCAAGTGTACATTTCACAGTAAGAATTTTAATGCAATGGTATTGAAGAGCATTGCCAACAATTTAAGGCTTGACTTTGTCAAAATATGACTTTTTTAAAACTCCTTTTCATACTTTTTTTTTCTCAGAATGAGATTTCATATTAATAAGAATAATATTAGATTGAGGAGCATAATCAACCATTAAGACTTTAGCATCAAATTACTTTTTTTTTTTACCCCTACAGCACTTCGTGCAAATTTCACCTTATTCTATCATTGANAATTACTTTTTTTTTTTACCCCTACAGCACTTCGTGCAAATTTCACCTTATTCTATCATTGATTTCATATTAAAATCCCTAATTTACAGTATAAGGTCATTTTGAGGAGGATTAGCAACAACTAAAGCTTTACATTGGCCTACTTATAGCACTAAAATTACATTTGTTTTAAGTTACTTATTTCATGCACACTTCCCCTCTTACAGTAATTGAAAATTTCACATCAGGAATCTGATTATGAAATCCGAAATTTTAATTGTAAAATATCATGTCATAAAGTAGGCTACATAACAGCATTTTAAAACTGGACGTTTATGGTCATATATGAAAAAAAAAAAAAGTCACATATCTGCAGCATGTCCATCTGTTGGATATCAAACAGAGTGCGTGATAAATATGACCCATTGATTCTTTGATCGTCCCGCACAAACGTGGGAATATTGTTTTGTTTTGTTTTGTTTTTTTGTTAATTGGCGTGACCCCTTGTTCAACTGCAACAGAGTGCTCGGTGGTCCCACGCAATGACACAAACAGTGTGAGAACGCGGTGAGATGAAAGAACACGTGTACCTGTGGGAGGACTGTGTGTGTGTGTGTGTGTGTGTGTGTGTGTGTGTGTGCGTGCGTGCATGTGTGTGTGCGCACCTGTGGAACGCGGATAGCGCTGCATTGCTTAACGGCACATCGCTGCTTTTTTTGCTTCGAGAAGGACGCATGATTACTGGATACCTGAGCCACCATGGATGCGGAGGTGAAACCCCAAGCCGAGCAGGGAGCGCAGCTCCTGGACATCAGCACCAACTCGCCCTCGGCAGGAGAGACCCACCATCCGGAGAAACCGCCGTTCTCCTACGTGGCTCTCATCGCTATGGCCATCCAGGACAGCTACCACAAGAGGCAAACCCTGAGCGAGATCTACAGCTATATCATCTCCAAGTTCCCCTACTACGAGAAGAACAAGAAGGGCTGGCAGAACAGCATCAGACACAACCTGAGTCTGAATGAGTGCTTTATCAAGGTGCCCAGAGACGGCGGAGGAGACCGCAAAGGCAACTACTGGATGCTGGACCCCGCTTTTGAGGATATGTTCGAGAAGGGGAACTACCGGCGTAGGAGGCGGGTGAGGNTGCTGGACCCCGCTTTTGAGGATATGTTCGAGAAGGGGAACTACCGGCGTAGGAGGCGGGTGAGGAGACCCTACAGACCCTCGAGTGGGCCTTACCTGCGCGGCAACCCTGTGGACTGTCCGGAGCCCCTCTACCTGCAGGAGAAGCATATGTACATGCAGCCTTACGTCAGCGGGTCCTGGACCCTGTGCCAAAACGGTTCAGCCCAGCCGAGCAGTTACGCATCCCCGCAGGTGCTCACCGGACACACCTGCAGCGTCTCCCCGAGCTCCTTCTTCCACCACCCCGCCTACGCCTCTTACCACCGCCACCCATCTGTGCTAGTTCCACACAACGCGTATGCCTACGGCGGCGTGACCCAGCCGATCAGCCCGGACGGAGGAACCGTGCCCGTGGCGTGCGGGTACTCCTCCTATGTAAGACCACAGGAGGCGCCCCTGCCTCCTTCATTTGAGCAGTAGGGCTTTGAATTATTCTGTTCAAATGACAGCATGCTTAGTTTAAAAAAGACTGAAAGTTTATGTTCCAGCATTTCAGTTCGGCTGTCCTTTGTGTGTCAGGTAACAACTGAAGTTAAAATGTTTGAAAATGAGTTTGTTGATGTTGGTTAAAACCTAAAGATAATTTTTCATAGGCTACAGTTTCAAAATTTGCCTCACAAATGTGTGTAGGCTATAAGGTGCAAAGTCCAGTGAGTTTAATTAAATCTGAGGCCTTTTTTTTCTGTTGTCTTTTGTTGTGGATGCCTTTGTTTGGCACATAAAGCTCTTTTTTAGTTTAGTTTTTATTTTTATTTTTTACAAATAGCCTACATTTTTGTAAAATTTTGCAGATACGTTTGTAAGATGTTATTTATTTCCATTCTTTCGTTTTATTAAATCTTGTGAGCTGCTATGCAAATGGTGACACTGAGGCACTGCTGCCATATTTTCTTATTCGATTTTGAATAAAATGCTATTTTTGCATCATACACGCTCATTGATTAATTGACCCCTATTCACCATGACTGAATATCTCTTGATTTTGTAGCCTACTACTATTAATAATAATACTAATAACCTAATAAAATAATAATAATAATAATAATAATAATAATAATAATAATAATAATAGTGACAAGAAACTCAAAATTTATAAGCATANAATAATAATAATAATAATAATAATAATAATAATAATAGTGACAAGAAACTCAAAATTTATAAGCATAGCCAATATCAACAAAACTAATAAACATTACAAGTGCAGGCTTGACTGGCAAATATGTTAAACTATAAGGTACTACTGCTACTGCTTTTGTAGCCTACTGTGTAATACAGTATTTGCTCATATTGTGATGTGTCATTAGATTTCATGTTCTTATTAAGTTGAGATAAGGTTCAACAAGAAATGTTCTTGAGTTTACAATATGATCTTACCTTTGTTAAAATAATTTTAAAAAAGGAGACTATTTTCCAAACCCAAGTGAGCTGATAATAGGCTATTTATCAAATGTTTTATGACAAGATATTTGTATGCATGAATTTCAGCTGACCGGAAGCTGCTAATCATTAATAATGTCCCGTTGTACAGATCGGGACATTAGCCAATCAGTAAAGTTTAAATATTGCATTTTGAAAAATTGAAAGGTAACGGATGTTTTATTTCAGCAATTTCACTCTTACAATAATTTTAGTTGAATCCTGTGGGAAAGTGTTCACAGCTGTTTGAACCGTGCGGGGAAACGGAAGGTGGAAGTCATTTTCCGCATTCCAACACCCCGGTTACCTTGAATATGCACTGCTTTGAATTCAACAAAATTAAAATATGGTAGATAGAGAGTTTTAATAAACTGTTCATATAAAAATACATAAAATGTAGCAAAAACAACTGTACTGGACGTAATGGTTTCATATCGGTTGAGTTCAATGAAATGTGCACTGGAAGAAGGAAGATTAAATGAAAAATATTGGAACGCGTCCCGGTGTTTACGCAGTTCCGTTTCCGGAACAAGGCGTGAACAAAAGATTCCGTTTCCCGCGTGAGCGCCGTGTTTTTTGCTTTAGGATTAAAACACTACATTTCTCATGATATTTATTTTACAATTCGACAGGAATGGAGACCTTTAACCAGCTTCTGATGGAATATCCTGGGCTAATGTACGGTGGAGTTGGAGCTACGGCGTTTGTCGCCGGTGGAGCGCTCATTTACAAAATCGCCACCAGGTAACTTAGTTTTTCGCTGCCGCGCGTGTTCAGCTAGCTTCATGTTGACATTATTATCTGGCACGTTAGCAAACAACGATTAACGGCTGCATCACTGGCACACTCCACATATAACATCTACAAATATATAAAATGGTATACGGTACAATCAGTGCCTGTTTTTCTCAGCTGTATACTGGTACTGACGTTAGCCGGGGGGTGCTAACTTTGCTAGCTGTGCTGCTAACTAATCGTTACCGCACTAACATTAACTTATGTTGTAGGATTTGCAAATTGAGCGATGACAGTTATTACATGTTATGTGTATTTGCAAAGATGGACCAAACTACAGCCTGTTAACTAACTTGGCGGTGCATTTCAGAAATTATATTTTTCATGTGTTCCCAAACTTTTGCAAGGCACGGACTAGAAGTACGTATTTGCATAATTTAAAAACACACGTATGTTTTCACAAAGCTCATAAATATAGACAGATCAGGGACAGAATGTGCAGGGAAAGGGGGAAAAAAACTTTTAGGCTCATTATGTGAGCCTGCCAATATTAAACAACTATCTTTAAAGAAAATTATAAGAGCATTCAGTCCATTTAAACAAATGCAGCTGTAAGAGACTAACAATTACAGTGGACTGGAATGAGAACTACTGTTAAGAGCAATAAAGAACATTCTGACAGCTTTTTAAATTCATTAAGACAAGTGTAGTTAGCAGTATTTATGTAAAGCTACATGACAGGGTCTGTTTGACAAATAGAGCCATTTTAATATAATAATAGCCCCGTGGTGGTGTCTGGAACCCTTCTTGAAATCCTTAATCAAATGATCAATATAGGCTAAGTGTCAAGCTTGCATTGTTTTTATGTTTTTGTTTTTGTTTTTGTTTTTTTTGGGGGGGGGGGGGGGGGGGNTTTTTTTTTTTTTTTTTGTTTTTTGTTTTTTTTTGTTAAATAAATCCACCTCTCATTTACAGAAAGAAGCCCATCCATGCAAATGTCAACTGTTGGTTTTGCAATCAAAACACGGTGGTACCCTATGGGAACAGGAACTGCTGGGACTGTCCCTACTGTGATCAGTACAATGGATTCCAGGATGTAGGTTTCACAAATGCGACACTCATTGACTGTATTCTTTGTATGTCATTAATCTTTAAATTTTGTTGCTGTGTTCACAACTGTGCATTGTAATGCTCTTTTTGTGTCTCTGTCCTGGTTTCAGAATGGGGATTACAACAAACCTATTCCAGCTCAGTACATGGAGCATCTGAACCATGGAGTATCTGGTAGCCTTCCCTTGTCGGAGGCCCCCAAAACGATGCAGTGGGTCAACTGTCAGATGCTGTTGTGCAAGAAATGCAACAACAACCAGTCTGCAAAGGTCAAGCAATTGGCCTCATTTATCCCCAGGGATGATGTGCGTACTTTGCGCTTTTCCTTTCGCAGTGACATACTTGGTCGTGTTAGGATTATTGTGGATAAATATCATTTAATCAAATTTTTTATTTTTTTTGTAATGTTGTAGGAGAACTACGATGAGGAAATCGAGGCCTACAAGCACCATCTTGAGCAGACATACAAGTTATGCAGGCCATGTCAGACAGCCGTGGAGTACTACATCAAACATCAGAATCGCCAGCTTCGAACAGTGCTCTTAAACCATCAGCTTCGACGCAGCAGAGAATCTGATACCTTTGTGAAGGTCAGTTTAATCCAAAGACAGAAAGTTTTCACGCTTCCTACAAACTGTGGAGTGGGGTGTATAGGAAGAGATGATAATCAACGCCTCTCGGATTTGATGGGCAACTGTGTGTCATATGGGAAAAGTGAGTCGGTTTTCATTCCAACCAGACTCCACCAGGTGATTTGTGATTAGCATATGTATAACCAGAGATCAAGGATTATAATAATCCATATATTGATCTGGTTCTATATCAAACAGTATTTTTAATTGAGCTGTAGATGGGGTTGCTTAGAGAATCTTTCATATTCCCTTTTACAAATTACAGAGCATACCCTGACTGACTGAAAACATTGCTTATATTACAACATTAGCATCTTTTTTCCATCTATCCAGCCTTAAACACTCTATTTATGCCATGTCAGTATTGTCTTATAATATTTCATGGAAGTCATTCATTGTAAAAATCTGCTTGGGTCTCTGGTTGAAATGAAAATTTTCATGTGCTTGGCCCTCAATGGTGCAATGTCCTTTGTCTTTTCTACAGTATTTTAGTAATCACTGCATATTTATTAATGAATAGAACCTTATGTGGTGAAAATGTCATTATCCACATTATAATATGTTCTCCTTCTACAGAATTCCCATCCTGTGACTTCTCCCATGGGTGTCATACTGTTGAGGGTCCTCACCTTCTTGACGTGTGTTTTCCTGTTTGCTACAGCCTTCTGTGGACTAACAGACCAGCCTGCTTCACCTAGCGACCCACAGATATTAAGCGGAGGAGTAGTTTCTCCCCAGCCTAAACCTTACAACGAGTCCACCCCTAAGAATGAAAGCGGTGGAAGCGTGCCTGTCTGGCAGGGTCTGCTGGATCTTCTCCCAGACAAGGCTGTAGAAAAGGCAGCAGAAAAGGCCGGGTTAGTGTGGCAGTATGGAAGGGACAACCAGATGGCCATCGTCTCTGTTGGCCTGTTGACTTGTCTGACTGCCATCTTCTTAGCGGGACCTGTCAGGTAAGCGCTCGCTCGTCTTCACCCGTTTCAGCAAAGGTAATCGCAGGAAATGTTAGGTTTAAGCAAAAACTCTGCAAGTAGCATCTGATTCATTTTCAGGCTGAGGAGAATTGATGCCGTGGCCTCTGTCCTCTGGTTCCTCATCCTGTGCTTCTACCTGGCTGAGAATTACTTGACCGGTGCCTCAGACTGGCTGGACTCAGCCAAGTTCAGCGCCACATCTCTCTGTTGCCTCATCAGCTTTGCCGCCGCCGCGGCAATTCGAAAACCCACGGGTCCCCGAAGAGGCAGATATCGAAGGTCAGAATCTGAAAAGTAATGTTTAAATTTGCTTTAATAATGAGGCTGAAAACAAAAGACCTCTTTCTATTTCACATCTCCTGATGTTTGTGTTGGGTTTTTTTTTTAGAACTGAATCAAAATATCCATCACTACTTCTTAGTTCTTAAACAGAACAAAATGCACAGTTTATAACTAACTCTGTCACTCCATTTCTTTCTTGACTGCTGTGTGCGAGTGGTTGTGCGGTTGTGACGTTGTGACATATGAATGCAACAAAACAAAACCACACGATTAAATATGTGGCTTGACTTGAATGATGAAACGTCGGTGCTACGCATCAACTACAATCCTGTTTTGTACAGTAGTGAACTAAACGCATTCTGCTTTCCAAAAACTTGTTTTGTCAACTTTTGTTTGACAATTGCGACACAACATGAACACACGCACACAGTCTGTAGTTGTTTGATGTATGTGTACAGTTTTGCAGGTAAGGGTATTTTAATGTAATAAGATATTGAAAGAATATCATGAACAGTGCACAGGTTTTAATGTTTTGGTTTGTGTTTGATGACAGAAATGAATGGTTTTGTGTTGTATAGTAAACTGTACAACATGGGATTTGTGGGATATTGTGTCACATTTCATTATTTATTTTGTTTCTTGATTTAACTCTATTAACACTGCTAAAACCATATTAACCATGAAATACCTGCTTGGACTGATGTTCAGAGTTAAACCACTATAAAAAAAAAAGTAGAATACTCTTTAAGACAAGTATTATAATGGGAGGTTTGTTTTAGTATTTATAAGTACAAAACGTGCTCAAATATGAGTTGAATTAATCAATATATTCCAATAACTCCCATCCTATAAAGTAGCAGGATATTCCGTCATTCTTTTGAATATATGCATTTGTTTTTAACACTGAAGAATTGCTTTTTTGATTACTGTTGACAAACTGCAGCTCACTGAATAAAATACTAATTTATGAATGCATGTCAAGTGATATTGAAGTAGGATTGATGCTCGTTGAATAATCATGTCCCTTTATTGTTTTCAAAACCATGTTAACTTAGATTGGCCTCAGATATTTATTTTCAAAAATGTCTTGCAATAATTTGAAACTGCTATTTCAAATACAGTAACATCAGTGTTGCAGCCACTGATGACAGGTGGAGTTTCAGGTGCTTTTCCAAGCTAATTCGGTTTTCTTTTGTATTAACTGGCCAATTACTAATTAAAGATCCTAGTTATTTGGGTAAATAGCTAAAATATTAGCCTAGATAGAATAATATTGGTATGTATTTGTAGTATTGGGAATGTAATTTATATATATACAGTACATACAGTAAGGTGATTGCTGGGCATAGTGTTTGTCATCGGTTCACACACTATTATGCTATGTTACATTAAAGGACCATACCATCCATTTTGCATGTTTGAGCCTAATATATTAAATTTTCATACATGTAACATTACTGGCAATCATTTCCCAAAGCATACTACTGGAATGGCGAGTTAAAATTTTTTCCTACTTTCCAGACCGCCATTGGTTTCAGTTTATTCTGCTACGCTATTAAAATCTACTTGTTGATAGTTGAAACGTTCTTGGGATAGGTAATCCATCATCGTGAACAAGATGTGTATTCAGGTTTTTTTAGAAGTTACGTAATTTTAGCATTTAAGTGCAATAAAAAGTGTGGAGTGAATGTACTGTATGTTTCCACCAGGGAATAAAGTTCCAAAAGAAGGCCTACATTTATCGAGAAATTTTAACATGACATCATAATTTTGTGTAACTATTAGCAGGTGAAACATTGATTTTTAAGATGGGTGTATCGCTTGAATATTTGATTTTGAAANTATTAGCAGGTGAAACATTGATTTTTAAGATGGGTGTATCGCTTGAATATTTGATTTTGAAAGATTGAGAGATTTTGCAGAATATCAGGAAAGCTGAAATATGGTTTTATCCTTTAGGAAATGACTGTCAGTAACCTTACATGTATGAAAATTAAATATATTAGGCTCAAACATGCAAAATGGGTGGTATGGTCCTTTAANCATGTATGAAAATTAAATATATTAGGCTCAAACATGCAAAATGGGTGGTATGGTCCTTTAAACATTAAGCTGCCTGAGAAACAGCAGCAAGTTTCAGTCACTCATCAATGAAAGCGCATTTCTGTCGAGTTTCCATTGTTAGTTTACACGTCTCGTCGCTTTTTCTCATTTTCATTGTGATTTTGTCCTGCAAATTCTGCATTATTGGAGGGGGGGATGATGCTGTTAGGCTAACCTGTAAGTCAACGATCCCTGTAAAATATTTCGTAATGCATTCTGGTTATGACTTTATTTCCTTCGGTGCTGATAGATAACGCCTAAAGTCGCGCCTCCAGATAAACCTGGCAGGTACTTGATTTGACTCTGACTTTGCGTGAGGTTCTAGTTTTCCAGTGGTAGTTTACGCCTTTTTACACAGATGCAAACGCAGGCACATACAGACAAATGCAGACATAAATGCAGTCAGTCGAGGAAAAGCCAGAGGTTGACTAGTTGGGTAAATGTTCAGAGATGAATCCAGTGAAATCTACACGGTACTTCTGTCTTCACCAAGAAAAGCAAAGTAGTTGAAGCAATATTAGAAATACCGGGACTTTACAGCGCCCATCCAATCAGGATCTAATTTTTTTAAATAATTTAAGAAATCCTCTATAATAGGATTAACTTGTTTTTGAAAGTGAAATACTAACAAAGTGATATGTTTCACTGTCATCTTTTTTTTCATGCAGTTATATTAAAATTGGAAACTCTGCATTGCCAGTTGCCATTGGAAAAACTATATTTAATGGTTAACCACCTCTTTCTTAATAATTTTTTAATATACTTCGTTTTAACCTTGTAACGTATAATTAAACACAATGCTCCATGACTGTCCAGCATGCACTAACATTTCACCTTTTCCTTTATTTACCTATGTTGTTTGTGGTGTTTGTCGGAATGGGTTGGGCTGTGATCAATCTTCAGATATGTGATAAGCTATTAAAAAGTATCTCAAAGTAATGAATTGCAGTTACAGCTGTAAAGAGTGACAGTAGATTGTATTTTGTTGGGTAAAATATTGTAACTGTGATGTTTATTTCCATATTTGCTGTCCTGTAGATGGAGTTTTCAAGCCATCTTTGGTTTGGATGTCGCAAAAACTTTGATTCGTTTTGCGACAAAAATATTGCCAAATCTGAGACATTAAAGATGCAGTTTGTGAGTTTTAGCCAAGTATTACGAATGTTTCACAGTTTAAAAGCTGTGAATGACTTTGTTTTGTCTTTTTTTTTTTGNTTTTTTTTTTTGGGGGGGGGGCACACCAAGTTATGATGACTGAGAGGCAATTTGACTTTTATTTTCATTTTTCATCATCTGACAAACTGCATCTTCAAATCTTGACAAAGATACCTTGTCTGCATTAATTTTCTAATAGTGGGGTCCAAAAGTCTGAAACGGCTGTGAAAATGCTTCTATCTTGCATTCTTTTTGAATTTAATACAGGATTTTTCACTACAAGATAATATCTTCTTAATATTATCTTCTTAACACTTTGAGTGAAAAGTTGAATCTTTAAAAAATGTACATGAATGACAGAATATCTTAGTATTACGTCCCCCTTTTGTTTTCATGACAGCATCACTCCAGCTGGCATGGACTCCACAAATTTGTGCAAAACCTGATGAGCCAAGTNATGACAGCATCACTCCAGCTGGCATGGACTCCACAAATTTGTGCAAAACCTGATGAGCCAAGTTATGCCAGCATGATTTGACAATGTTCCAAAGAGCTTCTTGTGATGTCAGACTTTCTGATTATTTCTGGATTTACATGGAAAACATCACGGATTTTCAATGTGGTCTCAGACTTTTGGACCCCACTGTATATATTGCTAGTTGATGTACAGTAGTACTACTAAAGTGTCTTATCTTTGCCAAAGTTTTACTTGGTTTTCTATGAAACTCAAGCTTGCATGTTTGTTTTTTTCTCTTTATCTGGATCGTGTAGAGCTTGAATGCGTTGCTGTTCCTGTTTTGGTTTTTAGAGAATTCCTTTTTCTGCCTGACAAGTGTGTGACAGTTAACCTCCTTGTGTCAAGTGTTCGTCTCTAAAGCCTCCCACACACAGTGAGATTTTGGGCTGTCCAGACGAGAAACAGTGATTTTGAGAGAGGTGTGAAGAAATCCCTGGTTGTAGATCCAAAGTGGTGCTGCTAAATCGCCAAGTGAAACGCACGCATAGACAGCAGATTTAGCACTCTTGTGACCAAAACACATCCCGAGGTAACCGGAGATGGCATCCTAATCGTTATATGCGCCAATTACAACCTTTCCTGATGCAGTGTAAGCATTAAAACTCTTTGTGTAGATGTTCTGTAGATTGCCGTCATCAGCTGTGACAAGTTGAATCTGATTGGCTGGCAGAAGCTTCCATATATTCCATACAGATTATCCAACACTGAAACTTCTACAAATTTACAAAGGAAATTCCTAAATTACTGCATGTATCTGTTTCATTTTTCGCTGCTCGTTTAGAGAGTGCATGTACACACACATACAGACACACATGCTTGTTCATGAGAACACTGGTCCAAACTCATAGCGCCTCTTTCATCACACCTGTTTCCTGATGCCTAAAAAAATGGTGGGGATGGGTTGTATATGCGTACGTGTGTGTGTGTGTGTGTGCAGGTAGCTGCAGCAGGTGTTTCTCGTTTCCATCAGCTGAATTCGGCAAATTCAGTTATCAAACCAGATGGAGACTAAGGCTGGATTTACACTACCACCCACATGCGACCTGATTCCGATTTTTTGCGTACGTGCAACATGTATCGGATACGTTTCCTGAAGATGTAAATGATAAAAAGCCACATGAAATCGGAAATGCTCAGATTCGATTTGGGCCACTTCAATAAATAAATCGGATATGTATTGGATATCCACCAATGCGACTGCTGTCTAAATACACAGATCGGAATTTCCTTCCCATTCCGACTCCGACGTCATGTTCTATCTCATCTGCATATGGATGATGTAAGCAATCAATATTCAGTACGATGATCGCTCTCTGTAAACAGAAATTGAGGACATACTACATATATCAGACACATTGATGTGCGTTTCTGTCAGATAGACGTGTTGGTGTGTGGTAACCGCTGCGATTACATCAAAACTCCACCCGCTTCTCCGTGATCGCGAAAATACGTGTCCTGATGCGAAAGATAAACGGTCACACAACATATCAGATGTTTCTCTTTGCATGTTAAAGTTTATAACCCGCTGATCATATGTTTAAATAGTTCTTTCATCCACTGAAGCGTTTTGTTCACGAGTCTCAGAAATGTGCGCATGTGCAACTGCATCCGGGCTGTTACAGGTTAATATAGCCGCGTAAATACAGGTATCAGATATGAGCCACTTAAAAAAGAAAATGTAAATACGCTGAACAAAAAATCGGANAAATACAGGTATCAGATATGAGCCACTTAAAAAAGAAAATGTAAATACGCTGAACAAAAAATCGGAAATGAGCATCAAGACTTGTAGTGTAAATCCAGCCAAAGATGGAGAGAGAAAGAGAGAGACTGACAGATCTCTCTCTCTCTCTCTCTCTCTCTCTCTCTCTCTTGCTCGCACACTGGGGGTAGTTGCGCAAATGATTGTTGATCGGAGAGCATACTCCCACATTTCCTCTTTGAGGGAGCATGTGTACGTGCGCACCACTTATGCGCTGCAAGACAACTCTGTGTTTGTTGTTTGTATGAAGTGTGTATTTGTGTGACAGTGTACGTCCCTACCTGCAGCAGCACACACAATAACTCGCAGTGTGTAGGAGGCTTTATGCACAGCTTCCAAACCTACAGCATAAGCATAAAATATGGCATTATATCATCATATTTTTATGGTGTATTTAACAAATTCACAGCTAAGAACTTTTTACCAATTAAGTGAATGTAAATGTTTTTAAAGGATTATACCGGCCATTTTGCATGTTTGAGCCTAATATATTCAATTTACATACATGTAACGTTACTGACAGTCATTTCCCAAAGCATGCTACTGGAATGGTGAATTAAAAAAAAAAATTCCTACCTTCTAGACCACCATTGGTTTCACTTCATTCTGGTACACTATTAAAATCAACTTGTTGATACTTAAAATGTTCTTGGGATAGGTAATACATTATCATGGACAACATGTATGTTCAGGTTTTTTTCAGAGTTTACATAATTTTAGTGTTTAAGCACAATGAAAAGCGTAGAGTGACTGTATGTCTCCACCGGGGAATATAGTCTCAAAAAATGTCCTGCATTTATCAAAAAATTTAAATGACTTGACGTGACTTCATAAGGCTGTGTAACTATTGGCAAGCAAAACATCGATTTTTAAGGTGGATGGATCACTTGAATATTTGATTTCAAACGATTACAAGATTTAGCAAATCTCAGGAAAAAAAATCAGGAAAGCTGAAATACATTTTTTTCCTTTGGGAAATGATTGTCAGTAACATAACATGTATGAAAACTGAATATGTTAGGCTCAAACATGCAAAATGGGTGGTATGATCCTTTAACCGCACTATGTTACTTTGGATTTCCAGTATGTACCTAACAAATGTGATTGTAGCTGTGTTTTGTAGTTTTCTTGCATTTCCTAAAACTTTTTAGCTGTGTGTGTTGCAGAAACGCTAAGACTTTTAAAGAATGATGCTTGGTGTTTTATACATAATTTAACAGAGATGTTTGGATTTTAAGCTAAAGCATAATCAAATATATTTAGGTTTGATGATGTACTGTGTATTTCCATTTTCTAAGGAGTCTCAGATGGTTTTCCGTCCGTGCTGAGAAACTTCCTGTAGTAAAATCATTCTAAAATCACACGGAAAATCAGTGTTAATCTGTTTTTAATGTCCATCAGACGCTTTTGTAGGATTGTTTGCTGTACATGAAATGTAATAAACAACTAGTGAAATGATTTGGCTTCTTTTTGATGTTTTTTTGTCAGATCGTGTGTGTATTTTTAATTCTCAGTTAGGCTTTTGCTTTCTCAATGATTTGAACATTTCAGTCAGTACATTCAGTCTCCATGTTGAAATACCAACTGTAGTAATTGCACATGATGGAAACGTCTGCCATGATTTCTTTCTTTGCTTTTCACCGAGTGGAATCTGCCGTGATGTGTAACGTGTATGGGCCACTGACTGTGTGTGGTGGAAATGTGGAGCGGTCTGGTTGAGCAGCATTTCTCAGAGCCGTTTTGTCTGGAGGCTGTCAGCTGCTGCATGTTGCCCAACAGCTGTGACAGCTGATCAGCCATTGTATGCTTATCGCAGCCTGGTACCATGAATAGAGATAAATACGTTCAATAGATAAATCTGAGCTGTGTGTTACCAGACTGATTTGACAGCAGAGGATTTACTGCTTCTGCTTATTTAATAATTCGGGGTTTATATTCCACTTGTTATGGAACAGATATGTAACATTCTCAGACTAGTTATTTATTCCTAAAATCACAAAGAAAAGTCTATTGTTGGTACACGTGTAGGTAATAGTACAGATTCTCAAGTATCACCAATTTCACACCCTTGTAGTCACACTGATTGTGATTCCAGTTGGTAGACCGTTACGTTGCTCTTGTGTTGCAGATACCTTGCTGGCAGCTCCACGGCGCCCCCCTTCAGCGGCCAGCCTCACCCACTCTCCTCAGACCTGGCAGGCTCCTTCATCCCCACCCCACCCCCCAACCTCTCCAAGCTCATCAACCGCCAGCAAGGTCCCCGAGAGCGCAAAGCCTCCCCGTCCTCTCTGCCTGGACGCCTCAGCAGAGCCCTTTGCCTCGGCACCATCCCCTCACTCACCAGGACCGGTAACATGACGCTCTTCTTCATATAGCACCAATGAGTCTGCAGACATGAACTTTTGGTAAAATCTGAAGCACACAGTCTTTGAATGGCCAAATTGTTTCCTTGCAGTCTTAAAGGACCATACCAGCCATTTTGCTTGTTTGAACCTAGTATATTCAATTTTCATACATGTGTAACTTTACTGATAATCATTTACCAAATCATACTACTGGAACAGTAAATTTAAAAGAAAATTCTTACCTTCCAGACTACCATTGGTTTCAGTTCATTCTGGTATGCTATTAAAATCAACTTATTGATACTTGAAATGTTCTTGAGATAGGTAATCCATCATCACGGACACGTATATTCAGGTTTTTTCGAAGTTTCAAATTTTAGCGTTTAAGCGCAATAAAAAGCGCGGACTATATTCCACCGAGGAATATAGTCAAAAGAAGACCTGCGTTTATCGAAACATTGTAATGTGACTTCATAATTTTGCATAACTATTAGCAGGCAAAACATCGATTTTTACAGTGGGTGTATTGCTTGAATCTTTGATTTTGAAAGATTAAGAGTTTTGCAAAATATCAGGAAAGCTGAATACGGTTTTATCCTTTGGGAAATGATTGTCAGTAACATAACATGTATGGAAATTGAATATATTAGGCTCAAACATTTAAAAGGGTGGTATGGTCCTTTAATAACTCCTGCAATCCTGTTACCGTCAATTCCTTCTGCTTGGTGTTTTATCTGGTTATATANTTTTTTTTTTTTTTTTACTTTACCACAATTGGGAAAAAAAGGACTTTTCATAATGAAAACAGGTTAATCCCAGTATTCCAGTAAGTTAAGCATAATAGAAAGAAAAGAAAAAAAACCATGAAAATGAATGTTGCTCTTATGGTTCTTTTGTGGCTGTAGTGGCACATTGTCTGATTTTTATCTTCATCTCATTTTCAGATTCAGGTTACCTGTTTAGTGGAAGCAAACCTCCCTCACAATACAAAGACTCGCCACCCTCAGGTAATCAAATATTTGATGATTTCGTTGCAGGCCGGTCGTGCGCCATCAAGAGCCAAAACTTTTATTGTGGTTGTGGAGTAAAATTAAGATGGCAGTGGTCAGTTAAATGCTTAAAATATGGAGTTAACAGTTTCAATACAAGTAAAAAAAGCACAAGTGGTACCACAAATAAAAAGTACTACAAATAAAACCAGCAACCTGAAATACGCACAATTGTACAATATAATCAAATATGTACAGACAATAAAATCTAACAATTCAACCACATCTGACACACACTTCTTGCTTCTCTTTGGCACAGATTACTTTTCGCTCATATCCGGAAGCCGCCCATCATCCCCGGGCCCCTCCCCAACTCCTTCGGTGGCGGGTTCGGTTACATCCAGTTCCAGTTCTGCCAGGCAGCGCCGCCCCCTCATCAGCCCCGCCCGCCTCAATATCAGCGGCCAGAAACTGCGACTCTTCTCGTCCAAGGCATCTGAACCCACAATCAGGTCCCCACCCGTGTCCCCGTCCCACTTCATGGTAGAGCCACGCTCGTCTATTTACAGCGGCTGCTTTTCCCTGGATATTTCACCCTTCCAAAGTCAAAATGGTAAATAACAGGAGTCTCACGTTAAAGGACCATACCACCCATTTTGCATGTTTGAGCCTAATATGTTCAATTTTCATACACGTAAGGTNAAAGGACCATACCACCCATTTTGCATGTTTGAGCCTAATATGTTCAATTTTCATACACGTAAGGTTTCTGACAATCATTTCTCAAAGGATAAAACCATATTTCAGCTTTTGTGAAATTTTGCAGAGTCTCTTAATCTTTCACAATCAAATATTCAAGCCATACACCCACCTTAAAAATTAATGTTTCACCTGCTAATAGTTATGCAACCTTATGAAGTCACGGTTGTTAAAATTTTTTGATAAACGCAGGTCTTCTTTTGGGACTATATTCCTTGGTGGAGACATACATTCACTCCACAGTTTTTATTGCGCTCACATGCTAAAGTTACGAAAATTCGAAAAAACCTACATATATGTCTTGTTCGCGATGATGGATTATGTATGTCAAGAACTTTTAACTCACCTCCAGTAGTATGGTTTGGGAAATGATTGTCAGTAACCTTACGTATATGAAAATTTAATATATTAGGCTCAAACATGCAAANGAAATGATTGTCAGTAACCTTACGTATATGAAAATTTAATATATTAGGCTCAAACATGCAAAATGGGTGGTATGGTCCTTTAACAATATGACGATTAGCGTATCAGTTGACAGTATTCAAGAATGTAATGGTTGTTTTAATAGAAGTCAACCGTAGTCAGGACCACGGCTAAGTATTATTCACAAATGATTTAGGGAGGATTTTTTAGCCCATTTCATTAGTGATATATATTCAGTTATATTTCTAAAAATGTATTTGAAGGAATATTCTGCTTTAAAAAGTAAAGAGGAAACAAAGGGGAAATATGTCACACAGAACTGTGTGACATATTTCCCCTTTGTGCACATCTTTACTTCTTTTTGTGAAATCTCATTCTTTGATTTCATTTCGTGACGTTGCATCTTCTGACTGACCTGGTTCTACTGGACTGCAGACCTGAGTTCTTTGTTGAGAGAGGGCAGCGTGAGCGAGGAGAAGGAGGAACGAGGGAGCTCCTCAGAGTCCTCCGTGTGCCTGGTTGACACGACAACACAAGGGCCAGAGAACGCTCTGTCATCAAAAGGTATGCTGAGCTGTCTGATTCCCACCATCATCAAAGCCTGTGGTGACACAGAAGTAACACATAAAGTACACACAAAGTCAGCCTTTGAAAATAAAATCCCTCTGCGTAGAAGGACGTCCAAACACTTCTTGCTTGTTAACAAAGAAAAATGTCGTATTTGTTTCTTACAGAAGGATTTTATTCTGAACATGCCAACTCTACTCTTAATATGGAAGCTTAGCGTTGTCGTAGCTTTAGCATTAGCTATCAGCTCACTAAATCATTATTCTGGATAAAAATAGAAGATTCTTTGGCACTCCCCTCCTACAAAATCTAAGGAGAAATGTTGAGAGGATAGCCCACCATGAAGCCTGACTCACTTACTGTAGCTGTTAGTGTTATTGGTCCCAGGTGCAAGATTTGCCCATGAACAGACAATTACGCCTGTTAATAACAGAACAGAAAGAGGCAGCAGCAAGCTGCTCGCTGTCTATTTATTCAGCTTATGAAACAATCCGGTGTCCAGTATTCGGTTCTTTCAGTTCTTTTCATTCGTACAATGGCAGATATAATTTTCATGCAAAAATAAACTTGATATTTCACATCCACCTTACCAGAAAACAGATCAGTATTATTAATAAACTCACAAAGTAAATGCTCATTTCTATATTAACTGTTAAACGTTAATGCTGCGTGTTAATGATGATGCTGCTTGTGATCGCTTTTGTTGTTGTTAAAGGACCATATCATCCATTTTGCATATTTGAGCCTAATATTCAATTTTCATACACGTAAGGTTACTGACAATCATTTCCCAAAGCATACTACTGGAAAAGTGAATTAAAATTGTTTTTCTTAACTTCCAGACCACCACTGGTTCCAGTTCATTCTGGTACGCTATTAAAATCAACTTGTTGATACTTGAAATGTTCTTGGGATAGGTAATCCATCATTGCAAACAACATGTGCATTCAGGATTTTTTTGAAGTTACGTAATTTAAGCGTTTAAGTGCAATAAAAAGCGCGGAGTGAATGTATCTCCACCGAGGAATGCAGCCCCAAAAGGGCTATATCGAAAAATTTAAACGACTGTGACTTCATAATTTTGCATAACTATTGGCAGATGAAACATCGATTTTTAAGGTGGGTGTATCACTTGAATATTTGATTTTGAAAGATTAAGAGATTTTGCAAAATATCAGGAAAGCTGAAATACAGTTTTATCCTTTGGGAAATGATTGTCAGTAACGTTACATGTATGAAAATTGAATATATATTGTATTGAATATACTGTATTATAACATGCAAAATGGATGGTATGGTCCTTTAAAGCAAATTTATGTGTATGTTATTTTTGTGTGATGTAATTGTGATCATTTGCTTGAACTCAGTGTTGCTAACAGTCTTTTTCTGATGATTCCAGGTTTTGTGAGGCAGTTTCTTTGGCCGGGACTTTTACTATTGAGCCTGAGCGTCAACTTGTTCTTCGCCTCCCTCTATACATACCACAACTGGAGCTGAACGGTCGTCATGTCTGAGTTTTAACTCGTGACTTGCACAGAGAGAGAGTGGTCTCTAATCCGTCTCATCTGCAGACTTGAAGGTTGTTCAGCTTCACTCGAAGATGTCTCGTGTACTGCTGTGGAGTCAGCTGACAGGTTTACTACAGCGACATCCATTTTTAATTAGGAAATAATGCGGCGATATCCAACAGTAAGCCTTTAATTTGTGATTCTGGAGTGCTTAAAAGCATTTAGGCTTTTTTATTAACTGTCTCAGGTCGTTTGGTTATACAGTTTGTCTCTGAACACAGGTGCACGTTAACACTGGTGCTTGATGGGTTTTTTTTGTTTTTTTTTCACCATTTTGTGAAATGTGCAGCAAACACAGATGTTCAGCTGATGCTGCTTTGGTGCCAAGGGTCACATCTAAAGTACCTATACTGGTTGCAATATGTGTGTGTGTTACCTCTTTCAGTGATTCACTGAATCACATTTCTTGCTGTTGACAGAGCCAAAAAAAAAAAGAATAAGCAGCATGTCAATTCTGTGACCTGCAGGAGCTACAGTTGTGGATACTTGAAATTTGTGCAGATTTTCTTCTTTCAATTTTATTATTTCACACTATCAGTGACACGCCAAACTCTATCCTAAAATGTACTCATTGAGTCAGTACTTTACATGCAAGATCTTAGAATGTACTTAGATTAAGGTGATAAGTCTTTTTTTTTTTTCCAAACATCATACACACTTTAGTTAGATTGAAATTGCCGTAACTCGGCATAAGCTCAAGTAAAAGACGTAGATTATGCGATGGTAAATTGATTTATTCTGCCATGCAAGTGTTATAATGGGAGTAAGCCACCTCTCCACGCATTTTCTCACCCGATGGACTCTCCTCACACTCCGATTACGCAATGTGTCATTTATAGGCAGCAAAACAAGGAATCCTATTAATTCTGCCCTGGTATAAGTCACATTATTGCCTTAATCACAGTACAGCATGCATGAAAATGTGCTGTGTGGTTTTTGACCTGCTGGCATACAAGCAGAATCACTGAAGGCCTTTCACTAATAGTCTGCATCCATTTGCAAATTCGGCAAACATGATCCATTAAACAGGACTTATTCCAACAAACAAAAATACAGATTTAGCTATTTGTGACTCTTGCTGCTGTCTGACCCAATAGATTTTTGTCGTACATACTCACACTTTCCACATTTAGTTTAGTTAAAAAGTTTGCGACGTTAAATTGCCACATTTCATGGTGGATCTGCTGCGTTGTGATATTATGATATATTCTCATACAGAGAAAAACATGACACAGCAGATCCACCGAAATCACAACTTATATATTTTAATTTTTTGAAGTTATTTTTGTAAACATCAACTGCTAGCATAATTTCTTATGCACAATTGAGAATATTCTGTCATATCAAATTGAGATGGGTCACATTAATCCACTACAGAACTGGTCCTTTGATTAATTTAATTTTCTTTAATCTACTACAGACTCATATTTTGTGCTTTGTAAGGGGAAACACTCCTAACAAACATCATATGTGCTGTAAGAATAACATTTATTGTTACAGCTCTTGTATAGTCAGGAAATTGTTAATATTTTCTTACATAGCCACACACATAATGTTAGCATGTTTGAATTCTGTCAGAAGTTATACTGGTTTATAAAGGACACGTCTTACAACTGTAGTTATTGTAGCTGAGCAACAATGTACATATGAAAACTGAATGATTTTGCACTTGGATCTTCAGAATGTTTACAGTTTTGTGTATATGATTGTGTTGCTTGTTCTTTTGAAGATGTGACTTAGAATTATTGCAATAGAAAATATTTGAACGCAGATGGTTGTGTGTGTTTTGAGCATATGATTTATATACAAGCTGAATATTGTTGAAGATGTATATGGATGACACTTAATGCTTTTCATATTGAGAAAGCCATTTGGAGTGTTTGTGTGTGTGTGTGTGTGTGTGTTTTAAGTACTTGTTACCTTTTTTGCTCTCATGGAGTAATAACTGGAAAATGTAATTTTGCTCAGTGCTATTTTGCTTATTTGTGAATGTAAAGCACAGTTATGGATTTCTCTAAAATTCTGTTATTATTTTGAGCCAAAATTGAAATAAGCAAAAAGCTGAGCTCAGTGACAAAAACAAAATTAAAAATTGCTGCTGAAGTAAAACTGAATGACTGAATTATTAGTGGGGAGCATATCTTCACAGCTTCACATGATGTAATGATCTAACAGATTTAGGAAATTAATGGAGCCTTAAGATGTCCAATAGTTTCTGAAAGCTACTGTAACCTTTCAACACTGTATACAAATTGATTAAAGGACCATAACGTCCATTTTGCATGTTTGAGCCTAATATATTCAATTTTCAGACACAACATTCCTGATCATACTAAGCATACTACTGGAACAGTGAATTAATTTTTTTTTTCCTACCTTCCAGATCGCCATTGGTGTCAGTTTATTCTGGTACGCTATTAAAATCAACTTGTTGATTCTTGAAATGTTCTAGGGATAGGTAATCCATCATCATGAACAAGAGATATATTCAGGGTTGTGTTTTTTTTTTGTTTTGTTTTGTTTTTTGAAGTTATGTCATTTTAGTGTTTAAGCGCAATAAAACCTGCGGAGTAATCTGAAAATGCTTCCTAGTGGTGCATTCAAATGCTGTAGTGAAGAACTGACAACAGGAAGCATTTTCAGATCACTCCGCACTTTTTATTGCGCTTAAATGCTAAAATTACATAACTTCGAGCAAAAAAAAACCTGAATACATGTCTTGTTGGTGATGATGGATTACCTATCCCAAGAATGTTTCAAGTATCAACAAGTTAATTTTAATAGCATATCAGAATGAACTGAAACCAATGGTGGTCTGGAAGGTAGGAAAAAATTCTTTAATTCATCTTTCTAGTAGTATGCTTTGGGAAATGATTGTCAGGAACTTAACATGCATGAAATTTGAATATAATAGGCTCAAACATGCAAAAGAACGGTATGGTCCTTTAAGCCGCATTTGTTCTTATGTATCATAAGTCATGTTTGTTTATTCTGAGAAGAGCATTTATACGTTGAAAGGATATGTACGTATGTAAACGGTCTCTTTCTGAATGTCTGTTTCTCCGTTAAATTTGTTGCTAATTTTGTCACAATAGATATTTAGCGCAGACTCTCTCCTCTGAAGACTTGCATCACATTTGACTTCATCAAGCAGTCAAATGTCCGTTTTTGCTTCTCTGATTAAAAGAAGACATGAATTCATGTTGTCATGAATATTGTCACTGGTGGTTTGAAAGCTTATCTCCAGCAATGCAACATTTCTACAGACTTTTATTTATTTGTGTCAGGAATGTTGACTTGTATAATATTGACTTATGCTGTTTTTCAATAAATATTTTTGCCCTTTATTCCAGTGAATGTTTTTGTGACGCAATGCTTGTTCTTAAAGTTTTTTAGTTTCATTTATTTTGAGGAATCTACTCTATCATTCAAAAATGAAAGCAATAGAATTTGTGAATGAGCTGATAGATTGATGCTCTGTTCGCCCCCTGCTGGCAGTAAGATGTATTGCAGGTAATTTCCGGCATCTTTCAGTCAGTCAGACGCAGAGTTTATTTACTGAACAGCAAACTCTAAGAGCTGTTACAGAGAAAACATTTCTTATTTGTCTATCAGATAAGTTAAATTGTCAGTTTCATTTGCATGTGGTAATCCTTGAAGTGAACATCCTGAAAACTCGTTTGCTTTTAAATGGGGTTTTACAGGCCACTCTCATAAGCGTGAGTTATGTAATAGAGTCAGTCATTTTAAAATGCATGTCAGTTCGCTTCAGACCAGCTGGTGAAAACAGGAAGCAGCCATTGAGCAGAAGAGAAACTTTTGGCCAGAGTTGCAGACTGAAAGTTTGAACCCGCTTTCCACCCTTCTGCCCTCAGTGAACTATATTCATGAAAAATAAGCAAATAAATAAATAAATGCATGGAGGCAAAACTTTTCTGTCACTTTGGATTTACGTAATCAAAAGTACATCTGGTACATCTTGATTTTTTTTTTTTTTTTTTTNTTTTTTTTTTTTTTTTTTGGTTATCTGGTTACCAGCCTTAAAATCATTCATATAAATCACCACTAATTAATATTCTAACTGGGACCAATGGTGCAACAACGTAGCATGAGAAGTTTCTGAATAATTGTCAGCTTTTGAAGCAAATCAATATTTACACCAAAAGTTAATTGTGAGGCTTTCTATCGTGTGATGCACAGACGTGTGATCTCACACATTTTGTGTGACTCGGTTTGTGGGTTTGGAGTTTGCTCCAGGCTATTTTAGGGACCTAAACGACACAAACAGCCAGAATTTTCAAGGTATATGCTTTTTCTTTTTTCTACCTTGATTTACTTGTCTTCTTCTTTTTTAATGATTCCTGACCTGTCTGAGTGTTAGATGGCACAGCTGATATTAACTCTCTGGGTTGAGTAAAAGTTAAATAAGAACACGTTGAGATAATTTTGATAAAATGCCTAAAATGATGTTGGAGTAAATTTGGAGGCACTGTGACAAAATCTTGGTGTACAATTTAACTCTTAAACACAATAGATGTTGTGCTTCTGTGTTTTTGCACTTCATCCTTGCCTGCATCACACATGTAGATGCTCCCTCATTTACTGAGTCAAATTTAGTCTTTGGTTGCCATGGCAACGTTTCAGAAAGCCATCTTTCCTCAAGGCCTCAATCTGACAAGAATCAATCAGACTGAAGGGTTCACTGTAAAACCTGACGAGTTAGTTCAACTCAAACAGTTTGATGAAACCGATTGCCTTGAATGGTT
>VXCM01002007.1:6547-90211 GCA_014773175.1 Lucifuga dentata
TCTCTCTCTCTCTCTCTCTCTCTCTCTCTCTCTCTCTCTTTCTCTCACACACACACACACACCACACACACACACAGAGCGGTGGATCGAGCCCCACTCGCATCCCTCAACGTGGCGTGAAGCTGGAGCACGCCGCCCGGAAGCCGCCGTCCCTCCGCTGGGCCGGGCCAGAGCAGCCAGCCCTCTGGACCGATGTCCTGGCCGAAATGTCCCGGCACATCTACATCCGGAACAAGATCGGAGAGGGCATCCAAGCGCCCATCTTCCAGGTAACGACCAAACGCCATTCAGAAATATCAGCAGAAAAAAGTAAAGTTTCTTTAACAGCGACGAAACATCTGAAACTATTTTTAACAGGGAACTTCTGTCTTTTTATTGTGGGAAAATGCTAATTATTACTAAGAATAACGGCTCATTTTCATTTAGTGCGAAATGGGATCATAATTAACAATGTTATATGTGAGATAATTTCAATGCTTGAATACTCTAGAACAGCGGTTCTCAAACTGTGTTGCGAATACCACTGGTGGTACATAATGCACCCCCTGGTGATGCACCACATGACTTGAAATTTGGTTTATTGTGGCAAAATATTCATAAAGAATCTGGTTTCATTAAGGAATATTTGAACTTTTTATTATTCTCTTATAATTAAGAATTAGATTTTCTTTTAGTTAGTTTTTTAAAGTAGGTCAGCTGGTTTCAAATGCACTAGACTACCTGAAGAATTTCTTTAAAGGATCATACCGGTGGTTTTGCATGTTTGAGCCACTATATACACTGCATACTATTACTGTTCAACCATTTTCCAAAACATGCTGCTGGAATGGTAAATATTAGAATAGTTTTTCCTACCTTCCAGACTGCCATCAGTTTCAGTTCATTCCAGTACGCTATAAAAAAAAAAAAAAAATNAAAAAAAAAAAAAAAACATTGAATTTTAATCTGGAAAATGTAATTTTGAAAGATTAGGGGATTCGGAAAAATAACCGGAAAAACTAAAAATACAGTTTTATGTTTTGGAAATCGGGCTATTGGGCTTAAACATGCAAAATCGCCAGTATGATCCTTTAACACGGATTTTTCATTATGTAGATAATATATTCAGATACAGATGATTGTCATTTATGTTTATTTTTTTATACTTTATGCTTTTCCTGCTCTTAGAAATCAAAATGTCTGCTCTGAGAAAGTTCTTTTTCGGAGCAAAATCCCCCTTAGCAGCTTCAGGAAAACGAAGCGATGTAACTATAGCAACCAAGAAACAGGGCGAATCCAAATGGCATGGTTACGTCATACAAAATGTGCGTTTCCTATCCGTAGCAGTTTTTGGGTGTTTATTTGAAATGGTTGCGCTTATTCAAATTAAGGTTTTAGCTTTTCAGACGCTAAAATGTTTAGTTTGATTAGAGTGTGCTGGCCAAGTTTCTTTCTGTAGAGAGAGAGAGAGAGAGAGAGAGAGAGAGAGAGAGAGATACATGGTGACCTAATTTCATGACCCCATTTGATAAATTCTGGGAAGTAGGTTCGGACTTTTTAAACGGTGACTTTGCCATTAACTCTGGAGATTTGAGCAGAAAATGGGGCAAATCACTGGCAGATAATTAATTTAGGTCTCTGGAGATTAATGGTGGTGATATATTTGGCCTTTTTTTTTTGGGCAGAATGGCTCTAAAAATAAAAGAAAGAGACAAAGAATAAAGTAAGGAGGCGAGAAAGGTAGACATTTTTCATGTTGTTGAACATTTAAAGGGGCTATATTCTGCTTTTAATTATTTTCCCTCATGTTTATAGAGTAAAAAAGTAAGAGTTTATGTTAAAAATGAGGTGTGTATATATATATATATATATGCATATATATCCAGAAAAACAAACTCAGAGGTCATGAACTCTCCTGAAAGCATCGTCTTCAATTGGTCCTTTAATTCCGTGACATGATGACATCACCACGCAATGCTAACACGTGTTAGCATCATTTACCACCCACACACCTGGTTAAACACACCTGCTAGTGAGAGTGTGGATGTTTCCCACAGGCCGGATGCAGCTGGCCAATCAGAGCAGAGCAGGCTTCTCAGGAGGGGGCCTTAAAGGACAATACCGGCGATTTTGCATGTTTAAGCCCAGTAAATGCCACGTACATCTTACATTACTGAAAACCATTTTCCAAAACATAAAACCATATTTTAGTTTTCCTGTTATTTTGCCACTAATCTTTCAAAACCAGGTGATACACCCACTTTAAAATTCATCGTCTTCTAACATACACCCAAATGTAGACATTTGGCCATTTTTAATTTCTTGGTAAAACCCATTTTCTCCTGGGACTGTATTTCCTGGCGGAGATGTACATTGTCTTCTGTATAGCTCCGTGTTGGATGTTAAATAAAGTTACTTCATAAAAAAAACTGATAGATGTCAGTCGCGTTTGCTGATGGATTATTTATCTCACCAAGTCTCTATAAGTTGATTTTTATGTCGTACTGGAATGAACTGAAACCAGTGGCGGTCTGGAAGGTAGGAAAAACAATTCTAAAATTTACCACTCCAGTATATGTAATGTGAATGCGAATTACTGTATATTCATGCAAAATTGCCGGGAGCCTTTAAAGAGACAGCCTGTTTTCACTCAGTGTGCACAGCGGCGCAAGCAAGATGAGAGCAGGAGGAAAAATGTGTGTTTTTTTTTTTTTTANTTTTTTTTTTTTTTCTGGATTTAAGGATCAAAATTGACTTTGAATGAAAATAAGAAAGTGGAAATCTGGTTAATTTATTACAATTTAAATACGAGCAAACAAAATGTGAATGAAGGAATCGTGCAGATGGGCAGATATAACGTTCCCGCTGGCTGAGATGTCGTTTTCCCCTCCAGGTGAACCGTGGGACTTATTCCAGGAGGAGCCGGCTCAAACGTTCCGATGGCAGCACGACCTCCACCAGTTTCATCCTCAGACAGGTACAGCACTGTAAAAAAACAAAAAAGTCTGGGATGGTCGGAAAACGGGGATTCTTACTGGTCGTGGAATTTTTTGGAATATTAGGATTCCAATTAGCGGTCAAAAGATTTGATCATTTTCAGGAACGGAGCAGCTTTTCCAACACATTAAAGACATTCTACCTGTTCACAAGAGTTCATCCAAATCCAGATGTTTATTTAAGAAAAATATAGATGAAATGTAAAAATAATAATATATTTATAAGACAAATATCACTCATCCTGTGCTGGAGTCAGGTGGAGCTGCTGTCTTTACTTTTTAAATTCTCAGATTCAGTTCCTTCAAAAATAAAACCTCCACCAAAGGGAATAAAAAATTCAAATTGATTTTTTTTTTTTAATTAAACTGNCAAAAATAAAACCTCCACCAAAGGGAATAAAAAATTCAAATTGATTTTTTTTTTTTAATTAAACTGTCACGCTGACAGATTTCACTTGTCATTTCGTTACGAGAACTGTGCCGTATCTTCACCTGAGAATTTTAGCTGTGATATGATTTTTTTTTTTTTTTTANAAAAAAAAAAGAATTGTCCAGAGAATGACTGCAGAGACAGGAAGGAGGAGAGGGAGGAGAGGGAGGGAAATGGAGGATGCTGCTCCCCTCTTCTCCTCCTCCTCCCCCTGATCCCCCCATCTCCTGCACAGAAAAAANAAAAAAAAAAAAAAAAAAATCAAGGAGAGTGTTCATCCAAGCTGAGTGGATGGCCAGCCAGCCAATCAGCTGCTTGCACATTGGCTGTGTCATCAGACTTGGATATTGAGGAAGGATCTGCTGCTGCTGCTGCTGCTTCTGCTTCTGCCGCGTATATATGTGTGTGTGTGTGTGTGTGTGCGTGGAAGCCTGATGAAATGAAACGCCAGGATCGGGCTTCCTCCAGGGAGAGCCACTCCGTCCTATAATGTGAGGCAGCAAAGCGACGCGGCGGGATCAGGGCGAAGCTGCATCCATCAACGACGGGCCTCTGGAGGAGCGTCATCCAGCGGGAGGGGAGATTTAAAAAAAACAAAAATCTCCCTTTTTTGTGGAGAGAAGGGATTGTCGTCATCCCCCCCTCCCTCCATCCATCCTTTTTTCTGTGGTGGCTCCCCCTTGCCTCCTCCTCCTCCTCCTCCTCCTCCACTCTCATTTTTCCCCCTCATTCTTCTAGAGACGCTCATTGGAATATCAAACCTCCATGTATGACAATTTGTACCTGCATGGATTTGAAGACTCGGAGGCGGTAAGCGTGCACGTGTGTGTGTGTGAGATCTTGCTTTGTGCGCTAACTGTGTGTGCTGATGGATGGAAGTGGCTCAGCTGTAGTGCACACACACACACACACACACATGAGGCCTTTGATGGGTTAGCCAACAGCACGGTGTAGCGTGATCATGGGCTATGCTTGGCTGGAAGGGGGTTGGGTGTGTGCGTGGCAGTGTGTGTGTGTGTGTGTGTGTGTGTGTGTTGGGGGGTACCATTAGGCAGATGGTGTCTGATGTGTGACATTCACACCGTTCTGTATTCATTTATACACACGTATGAGTGTGAAGCTTTTTCCTCCATAAATTCGCCAAATTTGGCTGCAATCTGCTGCGAGCCCGCAGCAACGGACGCCAGGAAGCGCCGGAGCCAGGAGGAGCCAATGAGCGCTCATCACGCCGCGCCGCTCGGACGGACCGAGCCACGATTTTGCGAGGGTGAGAGGGAAGATGGTAATCACCCATTTCGCTCTCCTCCCCCTCCCCCCTGAAGCCCTTTCCACGGCTCTCCAGGAACTCGGACGGCAGGATTTGTCACATTTCCTCTCTGACCCCGCGACTGTGTGCGGCACGCGTAGAAACGCGTCGTGATGTCATGAAGCGGATCCTCACACTGATGAGTCACATGCTGAAGCTACTCCATTGGATAACAGCTCAGATTCCACATTGTACCGTCAAAGCTTCCACGTAGAAACACCAGGAAACGACATTCAGGTCGTTATCATCGGCGTTGAATACAGGAAAAGATGTAAGAAACGTCCGCATGATGAATTCTAGAATCTTCTCAAACTTGGCACTTTGAGGCTGGATGCACACGATCCAAAATGAGTGTTGTGCTGAATTTAAAAAACAAAAAGTGCTTAGCTATCACAACTTGCTGATTTATCTCCCTAAGTGAACGGCCTTCCTGAATTGAGCGATCGTTGCTGCTGAATGTTTAGATGAACGCAGCAGAAAGAAACGCTCCTAAACATCGCAGCAGGATGAACCAGTCGTTTATTCATTAGGAGGAAAAAGGATAAAGAGAAAACAAGTAGCTAAACAAAGATCGCAAAACATTACATAGAAATTACAAAGATAACGAGAAGGCATACCTCCGCCAAGGCCAACAAAATCCTTAATTAAAAAAACATTAAAAATTAGCTAAGTTTCATTGAAAATGGGCCCATTAGCATGGATTTTATGGTATTAGCCTTTCCTGATTGCTCCAGCAGTTATTACCAACTGTGGGGCTAACCGCCCCCTCCCCCAGGACTCTGCTTGTTTGTTGAGGAGCTTTAGCTTTTTATTTTACAGCAAACTCAACTTCATACTGTGAGTCACTGTCATATTACAGCAGCTATGCTAACGTGTTAAAATCAACCCGCTCCGCACACTGCCACACACATCTCCATCTCTCTCTTAAAGGAGCCATGCTGCCTTCACAGCAACAGGCTAAAAACTTCTTCTGGGTCCAGAATATGATCCGAATCACCTCCAAAATGGAATCACTTCCTTCTCTCCACATTTTCGATCCATACCCCCAAATTTCATCCATATCCGCCCACAACTTCATTTGCGATATGCTGCTAACAATCCAGCTAACAGTGGCGGAGGTTTTAAAACACAGCAGGAAACAAAGCGCAAGTTACAACATATTATTTGGTTGGCTGCTTCTGATTCTGTAATTTAGTAAGGAAAAAAATATATTTTGCTATAAATTATTAATATTTGACCTTTTGCTGTACAGTAACAAACAGCAATGAGAGGATTGTGTGTGGTGTGTGTGTGTGTGTGTTTTGCGTGGACGCGTGCTTGCAGACGGTGGGTCACGAGCAGTCTGATTGCTGAAACCTCAGTCCTGATTGCTGATCTTGAGGCTGAAGGTGCTGAACGTCACGGAGCTGCGGTTTCATGCTAATGTTGCACGTTAGCACAGCTGCTGGCTACTCGCAGTAAGACTTACGGTTGAATGCAGGACGCTGATCCTGATTGGCTGCGATGCTGTTCAGCATCAAGACAGCAGAATTGGCTGTAGACATAAACAGTTCTCCACCACAATCAGTTCCCTTAAGAAGCCATTTTCCTTCAAGAAAGTATTGTGATAGTGTGTATATTAAAGGACCATACCAGTGATTTTGCATGTTTGAGTCTGAGAAATATGATACTCATTGTGCACAGTGGTGCTGCACAAGGGAGCGTAGAAGTTGTTTTTGCACATTAAAGCACTGCAAAGGTTTGAAAAAAAGACCTTAAATGAAAAGACAAACATGAAAATCTGGGCCTTTAATGCAACTATTTGCTTTTTGGTTGTGCTACAACTTCCTGTAGCTACAGCAGCAGGGCTTGGGGAGGTGGAGATGATTTGGTCGCTTCTTTGTTCTTTTTGCTTAGAATTGCAAATTGTTGCTTGCAGACAGCGTTGAATATTCTAACGCTTGTAGCGTTCGCAGCATTTTATTTTTAGAGATAATTAGCATTTATCTTCTCTTGTCTTGGCTTGTAAAAGGTTTCTGCTAATTAATTGTTAGCACGCTCACCTGGATTTGCAGGGTGATCAGCAACCTTTCAGCAATTTTTTTCAATTTCAGGTCTCAGAATTCACAGTGACTGATGATTTCCTGTTCCTGTCGCTCTTTAAATCCAGTCCGGAGCGCGTGGATGACATTATTGCTGAATCTTAATAGAATGATTATTAACATTAGATGATGCTGTTTAAATACAGACTCGGTGTTTGGTGTTGACTCGTTGAAAGCTGACTTGGACACGCACTTGAGGGTCATCTCAGCTGCACTTGGTTTTGGACTTTTCATGGACTTGACTTTTTAAAAAAGAAGGAAAAGTGCATTCATATCCTATCCGGAACTCCTTCAAATTATATTAGCTTAATGTCTAATGACGAAATGTAGAATTTCCATTTTGTGAGAATTTCTACTTCCACAAGGTTTTTATTTATTTTTTTAAAGTACGTTTATATCCTCTACATTTATCTGATGCCCACAGTTAGTTTCAGTTTATTTATATTTCGATAAACTGCTAAATTATGGAGTTTTAGAGAGCGAATGAGGTTGGATTATTTTCTGACGATTCCCAACATTGAATAAAATTTTTTAACACCCTGTTTGTTATCTTGAATTTTAGGGATTTTCATTGCTGATGAATTAACGCATCAATAATTTGGTACTTTTTGATATTAGAGTACGTTTCCCTCCTAGTACTCGTCATTGTGAATGCTTTGTGCAGGGCTCAGCTGATTCCTACACTAGCAGACCATCGGACTCAGATGTCTCTTTGGAGGAGGAGCGGGAGGTGCAGGCCCAGGTCCAAAGCCAGAGCCCGAGCCAGAGCCAGGGCCAGGGCCAGGGCCAGGGCCAGACCCGCCAGGAAAGGGAGCAGCAGGCCGCCGTACAGCTGGAGCGAGCCAAGGTANCCAGGGCCAGACCCGCCAGGAAAGGGAGCAGCAGGCCGCCGTACAGCTGGAGCGAGCCAAGGTAGCCGCTTTAGCACGCCACACGCTAAAACTGAGCTTTCTAGTAGCCATGCTGACTTCTACAGGCCACAAAGACGTCACAAAGTGCCTTTAAATGACAAATGTTTAACCCTAATATACGCAACACATTTTACGTCGCTGAAAACCATTTTTCAGAACATGCTACTGGAGCAGTAAATATGAGAATTGTTTTTCCTTCCTTATTTACGACATGCGTTTAAATGAGGGACACGGCTACGTGATGAAACTTATCAGCGCTTTAAGTCTTCATGAATCCCTTTAGTCGATGAAGTTTTAACAAAGTCACTTTATTTAACGATCCAACGTGGAGCTACATATAAGACGATGTATGTCTCCGCCAGGGAATATAGTCCCAGGAGAAGACAGTTTTAGCAAGAATTTAAAAACGACCATGCCTTCTACACTTAGAAGTACGTGTTAGCAGGCGAAACGTTAAATTTTAAGGTGTGTATCGCCTGAACATTTGATTTTTTTGAGAGATTAGGGGATTTGGCAATAATAACAGGAAAACTAAAATATTGAGTTACATTTTGGAAATTGGTCGCAAAATTGCGGCTAACATTTATTGGGCTTAAGCACACAAAATAGCCGACATGGTCCTTTAAAACAGCGCCGATGATCTCCTGCTGCATCTAACTGTGTTTCCTTTTCTTTTGTGCTTCTAACTGTATTTCCATCCCACAGAGCAAAACAGTGGCGTTTGCTGTGAAGACCAACGTGAGCTACTGTGGCGCTTTGGACGAAGACGTGCCCGTACCAGCCACCGCCATCTCCTTTGACGCCAAGGACTTCCTCCACATAAAAGAGGTACGACTCCATTTTTTCGGTCCCGTTTACACCTCGCGATAAAATGCGATCTCAGATAAAGGACACCCGATGTGGATAATGACATCCGACGATGCATCAGCACGCATTGTTGTTGCCTTCTTCGTCCATTTTTAAGTAACTTTTCTGCTGGCGACATTTCAAATTCCAATTCAAATGAAGTTAATTAAATGAGCGCGAGCAGAAAGACGAGGGTCACAGCTGTTTGCGTAATTGCCGGTACGACATCGGCAATCTTGCACGTTTGCGTTAATTGACGCTGCTTGTTTGAATCGCAGATCCCATACGGGCGCTCACACGAAATGCCTCCAGACACTTTTCCATACAGCTGCTGATGATTCAAAACAAAATGGGCACATCGACAAAATTTCTGTCCCGTGCGGAGGCATTCGGGTAAGCTAGCTAACATTTCGGCCATGTCAGAAATCCATCTGATTGCCCTGATCGCTCAATGGTAGATCATTTAGGAGATTAATCTTTTGGGAACCATTTGAGAATGAATCGGTTGCTAACAAATCAGGTTTACAGGTAATGAATCATTCCTAATTAACTCCCATCAGGTGTGAAACCAAACATTTGGACAGTTGCTAATATTTAGTATGTCACCCGTGATTCCTGATTTCAAAATCTCAAGCTTATCTTATACACACTTCGCTCGAGCGCTGAGGCGGGTTTCACATGCTAAGCGTTANCAAGCTTATCTTATACACACTTCGCTCGAGCGCTGAGGCGGGTTTCACATGCTAAGCGTTAGCGTTGCCGCTGAGCTTGTTATCCAGCGCTTTGAGTCTGAGCAGCACCGCTCAACCAGGCGCTGACAGGAAGTGCTTGTTGCTAATGACATCTTGACGGTTACCATGGGTGATCTTTGCACATTCGCAGTCCAAATCGGTTTCTGGGTCAAATCAGGTGGCGACATGGACATCGCAACAAAGAAGGCTCTGGCTCTTCTTCTCATTCGGAGAAAAAAAGCGACAAAACAGTGAATGTTGAGTCACCGTTCCAAACGGCTGTAGCTTCTCCTCCATCGTTGTGGTGTTTCTGTGACGTATAACTGTTCTCTGATTGGTTGTGCGTTGGAAAATTTAGCATTGGAAAAGTCAAAGTTGAATTTGGTTGAACTTTGAGCAGTGCGTGGCGCCAAGGTGGTGTGACACGACGTTAGGAGTCACCACTCAACTCCCAATACATAATAATGGAACGCCCACGTCAGCTCAATGCTCAACGCTTAGCAAACCGACCTAAGACGTCAAAGATGATTTCTAGCTAGTCTGAGTTCCGTTTCTCATGAAAAATGCTCTTTCCCCCTATGTGTGTGTGTCACGATCAGAAGTTCAACAACGACTGGTGGATCGGCCGCTTGGTGAAGGAGGGCTGCGAGATCGGCTTCATCCCCAGCCCCCTGAAGCTCGAGAACATCCGGCTCCAGCAGGAGCAAAAGCGAGGACGAGTCCAAGGGTAAGTAGCAGGAAAACGAAACTTCCCGCTGCATTTCATCAGAACATCATTTTTAAGGAAATCACGAAACACGGACGAGTACCTTTGTGTTCTGCTCGACTAAAGCCGGAAGTTAAAACCTCAAGGAAGGAGCCGGCGTATCTTTGTCTTACTGTCAACAGATCCGATGAAAAGACCAAAAATTGTGATTCGGTGACATATTTCATCTCCACTGAGAACACAGTTTTTGTTTTTTTACAAGTTAACAAAGCAATGGCGTCAGAGAACACATACTGGTATGCCCTCTGGTTTCCACGGCAACGCTTTCCTCAAATCAAAAGGTGCTTTAAGGCCACAGAAATGCCTGTCGGAGAGTCAGGAAGTGGCAGAAACCTTTCCTCTCCAGGCACGCCGGTGTCAGGCAGCGATTACTCAGGCGTGGCGAAGCGTGACGCTGGATCCATGTTGACGGTTTGCGGTAAATGGAAAACTGGATGTTCTTGTCTTTTCAATGAGAGAACAACGGAAAAGTCTGTTGCCGTGCATCCAGACGGAACATACCGTCAAAAGTCCGACTTTTTCCGCTTGCCACAGGTGCAAAACGATGAACCGGATGTTGATTTATTCTCGGGTCAAAGAGTCAAATCAAAACTAAAATAATTAAATCAAACCGAGTCGTCGACAGCCTGAAACGTCATTTACGCGATTTGTCAACTGTAAGAAAAATAAATTGCTTTGCGGCGTTCTCGCTAAAATTAACGAGCGATATCAAAAGAAAGGCTACGCGGAATTAACGAAGGAGATTTTGTCACGTTTTACACGGAATCAGTGAAAAGCAGCAAATATACCGTATAATGAATAACATGGAGAGAAACAGTTTTTTCTTTGATGGAAATCATGATATGTGAGCTGAAATGATGAGGCTCTGTGAACATCCTGCTGGTTGATCTGGACTGAACGGCCTCCACTGTGGGACCTTCTGCCCTCGCTCTAAAAATATCTTCTGACTGGTCGTCCGTGGAAACACTTCGTTCCCACCGTCGCCTTTGCTTCCTGGAATCTCATGATCAGATCTCAGAAAAATAAGAGTCTAGATGCTTATTAGAGAAGATTTTTACGACCAAACATCTGATTCTCTTAGCGTCATACCAATACTACATCAACTCATTTTAAAGGACCATACAGGTGGTTTTGCTTGTTTCAGCCCATCAGCTTGTAGACTTAAACATACTTGAGATAAATAATTCATCACAGCAAACACGTCTTTGATTTTTTTTTTTTTTTTTTTTNTTTTTTTTTTTTTTTTTTTGCCTAAGTTACTTAATTTAACCGATCCAACAGATGCACGGAATAAAATGTGCATCTCCGCCAGGGAAAATAGTCCCAGGAGAAGACGACTTTTACAGAGAAATTAAAAGCAACCGTTCTTTCTACATTCAGACGTACATGTCAGTGGGTGAAATATTGAGTTTTAAGGTGTGTTTATCATCTGAACATTTGATTTTGGAAGATTATGGGATTTGGTGAAGAAAATACGGTTTTGTGTTTTGGAAATGATTTGCCAATAACGTAACACGTACACGAGTAGCATTGTCGGGCTTAAAAATTGCAAAATTGCCAGGGGGAGGTAAATGTGATTTTTCCGATTTTCCTTCTCGCTCGCTGGAAATGAGACGTTTCTTCTCCATCTTCCACAGAGAAACAGTCTGGTGGACATTTCCACTACAGCCGCGAGGGAAGAGTCACAGAAATGTCACGAAATCCTGTGTAGATTGTTAGCGTGACAAAAAAGAAAAAACAGTCAGGTTTCCTTAAAACACGACACTCATGCAAATTTAGGGATGAGTTTACTTTCTGAGCTCTTTATCGCGTCATTCTTCTTTTTTTTTTTTTTTTTNTTTTTTTTTTTTTTTTTTAATAAACGACTTGTCAGCGTTGCGTTTTCCATCTTTGATACAGAATCTTTTCAGTTTGTCGTAAATCCTGAGCAGATCTGGCTGACTTTGATACGGATAACAAACATCTTTAATCAGACAGGATGGATTTTAATGGACATTGTTTCCTTGGCAAGAAGCGAAAAGGCTGAAAGGCTTTTGGTTTCTGGCTGTGGCACAATGCGGCGCGCGCACTTTTTGAGACGGTTCGATTAAAGCTCAATCAATCATTGTCGGATCAAAGCGTAAAAAAACAAAAATGAATCATCTGACTCCTCTACTTAAGCAGAACAAAGCAGTAAAACAGTTTGAGTCGCTGAAATTATTCATCCCGTCGAGTCCGGACGTGCAGCGTTTGCGACTTGCACGCATTTCCTGCAGCTTTGCCCAGAGTTTAACGCAAATCCAATTAAAATGGAGTCCAGTGCTTCAATTAACTCTCTGATAAGGAAAGACGACTCTGACCCAGTAAACATGGCTTCCTTTTCACGATGACAGGAAGCCATAAGCAAACGCCAGATATTTTTCCCTCCAGAGAGTTTGGGAAGTCTGAAAGTTTGGCTCACGGTTCAGTTTCGTTGCTCACGCTACTTTTAACCACCTTGGTTCAAATCACATTTCCTCTACGGAAGACCCAGTGTGCCAAAATTAAATAAATGAAAGAAAAAATAAATAAATATGGAAATATAAAGGGGAATAAATAAAAGAATAAATAAATGTGGAAATATAAAGACAAATTTAAAAAATACATAAAGGAAGAATTCTGAGCATTTTTATTTATTTTCACGTTTATTTGTTCGTTTATTTCTGTATATATTTATTTCTCTATATATATTTTTTATATATTTTTTAAATTAATTTTTCCCATTTAAAATTTAAAATTTATTTATTTCGTTATATTTTTTAAAAATTTTTCTATTTATTTTTAGATAGTTTCATTTATTTATTTTTATATTTATTTCCATATTCTTTTCTGTATTTATTCTTCAATATATTCTTCTGTTCTTTTCTTTGTGGGCCAAGTTGGCCAATCATGGCTGAGGCCCTTTATAAAAGGGGCGGGGCTCTGGCCTTTTTGTTTTTTGTTGTTCCTCTTCTCTCCTAATGCTGCCTCACATGTTGGCACTTAGAAACATCGCTGTTTTCTGAATGCCGTGAAAAGAGCCGGGGCCGGGTCGGGATGGGGCCGAAAATTTCATTAAATCTAGGACTTTGGGTCAGGTTCGGACAGAACTGTTTCGGTCTAAAGTTGGGCGTGCAGGACTCTAACGTGGACTCGGATTTCCTGGCATTCGATTTTCTCTTGTTTGTCTCCGTTTCTCTGAGCTTGGTGGACGACGAGAGGCAGGACATCCGCTCTTTGGTGCCGCCACGATCTCCTCTTCTAAGTTTGGTCTTCTTTTTCCCGCCTTCACATAAGTCATGTAGATTTTCCCGCTCCATTCGACGGGAATCTGCAGCCATTTTTTTTTAGATTTGGCAATCCCTCATGGAGAAATCTGTACAGGGAATACCAGCCTTTGCCTTCGCTTGGCAAAGTTGTTCGCCATTGTTGGTTTTTCTTTGCTTGGCTGGTCATCGATGCGAACGCTGTCTGCGTAGTTTCAGATTTCACGACCTCACAGGTGACCCTTGAATGTGACCAAATTACGCTGCATTTTCTGCGCGCCCACTCTTGTGTCCGTGTCAAGCACAAACCGTGGGATGGTTTTCCACTTCTTAGCATTTAGACCGATGTTTCATTTTACAGTTCACTTCCTGTCACTTTATTCTCCTCAAAGTGCAACACCCTGTTAATTATAATTATTTTTATTTATCGAGCTCATCTTATTTTTTTTATGCCATATTCTTCCATTGTAAATAATCTGTAAATATACTGTTGAATTTTATCTTCTGTGTTTTTCACTGTTTATTTATTTTATTTAGCTTATATTTCTATTTTATTATTTGCTTTTCTTTAAATCTCCTCTTGTGGCATCAATAAAGTTTATCTTATCTTACATAATAACCCTTTTAAAGGACCATACCACCCATTTTGCATGTTTGAGCGTAATATATTCCATTTTCATACATGTTATGTTACTGACAGTCATTTCCCAAAGGATAAAACCGTATTTCAGCTTTCCTGATATTTTGCAAAATCTCTTAATCTTTCAAAATCAAATATTCAAGTGATACACCCACCTTAAAAATCCATGTTTCTCCTGCTAATAGTTACACAGCCTTATGAAGTCACGGTCCTTTAAATTTTTCCATAAACGCAGGTCTTCTTTTGGGACTATATTCCCCGGTGGAGGCATACATTCACTCCACGCTTTTTATTGAGCTTAAACACTAAAATTACATAACTTCTAAAAAAACCTGAATACACGTCTTGTTGGTGATGATGGATTACCTATCCCAAGAACGTTTACAGTATCAACAAGTTGATTTTAATAGCAGAATGAACTGAAACCAATGGAGGTCTGGAAGGTAGGAAAAACATTTTTAATTCACCGTTCCAGTAGTATGCTTTGGGAAATGATTGTCAGTAATGTTACGTGTATGAAAATTGAATATATTCGGCTCAAACATGCAAAATGGGTGGTATGGTCCTTTAAGATGCCTGAATGTAAAGCTGAACATGGTTAATGACCGAAGATAAAATATCAGTGTAGAGATTTAGGTTAGAGATTTTTGATTGTGTTCATATTAATATTGATTAATGCTAATATGATATTAATGTTGTAGCTCCTAATGTGTTTTTTTTTTTCACGTAATAACAGCAGGATCAAATAAACGATAAATTATTAAAACCTGTTGAATCTTCACTCAAATAGCAACAAACATCAATGCCTTTCTGAATATAAGTAATCATTTGGATTTTTTTTTTTGTGTGTGTGTTGTTGCCATGGCGATGGATCCTCTGTAGCTTGTGATGTCACTGGGAGCTCAAACTGTAATTGTAGAGATTACGAGGTTTTTTTTTTTTTTTTTTTNTTTTTTTTTTTTTTTTTTCCCTCCTGTGGTGTTTTTTCCACATTAATGCCACGGTGTGTTTCTGTCTTTCTTTATCTCCTCTTGTCTTTTCCAGTAAGTCTGGAGGGAATTCCTCTTCCAGCGTAGAGGATGAGGTATCCGCCTCTATCCGACCCCTCATATCCTCCGCAGGTGAGAGCATCGGCTACGGGGGAGGGGTCCCTTAATAGCCAGCCACCATCTTAGAGCCACAGCTTCCTAGACTCAGGACTCAAACTCCTTCCCATGTCTCCACATAGAGCTTAAGTTGATCCTTAGACTTGTTGCTACATTTTTTTCCCATGATCCTCCTCTTCCTCCAGTTGAGGACTGCAGGCGCTCTGAGACTGGGGGGGCTACCCACCGACAAGGCTATGACCCCCCNCCCCCCCCCTCACTGATGTGACTTTGTGAATATAAACTTAGGAACCGTAGAATCACTTTTTTTGAAAAATATCTTCTATATATCCTTGATAGGTTTCATTTGCGAAGGATTCTGTGTTTGAATGTGACGTTTTTTCCGATGCAGCCACTGACGACGCTCTCACTGTCTCCTCTCCCCCCCCCCNCCCTCCCCCCACAGGAAAGCAGAAACAGAAAGTGGTAAGTTTGGCGACGTGAATCCACTCATTTTGCATCTGCCGGCCTCTCGTCGCCGCCATGGCATCGTAGCAGGAAGTAGTCGCGGCGAAACGTTCAGCGCCAAACGTCGCCATCCCTGCGATGCCACGATTAAAGTGGCGCAAGAGTCACAAGTACCACTTTTTCTTAAATTTTCCCAAAAACGTTAGACTTCCCCGTTCATGAAAAGTGGGAAATATCAGGAGGAAACAAGAGAAATCATGGTGGGTGGGTACATCATGTTTCCACACACTTGTAGTGTTAACGTTAGCATTAGCACGTAATCACAACCTCATTTATGTTGCTCGCCATTTTTCTCTTTAAAGGACCATACTGGCAATTTTTGCACATTTAAGCCCAATATAAACAAGCTGCATACACATTTCTGATAACCATTTTTCAAAACATAAAACCGTGTTTTAGCTTTATGGTATTTTTGTCAAATCCTCTAATCTTTCAAAATCAAACGGCACCTTAAAATTCAGTGTTTCCCCTGCTAACACTCTTGCATGATTGTAGAAGGCACTGTCATTTTTAATCTCTATGTAAAAGCCGTCTTCTCCTGGGACTATATTCCCTGGCAGAGTTATACATTGTTTTCCATGCAAATCGGTTGAATAAAGTTACTTCGACAACCAAATTTAATTAAAAATTGTGTTTGCTGTGATGGATTATTTATGTTAAGCACGTTTTAAGTCTACAAGTTGATTTTTTTATAGTGTACTTGAACTGAAACCAGTGGCAGCCTGGAAGGTAGGAAAAACAATTCAAAAATGTGCCACTCCAGTAGCATGTTTTGGAAAATGGTTGGTAGTAACATGTATGCAGGTTGTATTTATTGGGCTCAGAATCAGCAGCATGGTCCTTTAAGTTTGCGGTAACGCCGTGTTTTTGTGACACCATTTCCATTCACGCTCTGCAGCAGCTGGTGTATGAAAAAATGAAACAATCTGTTACCATGGTTACCTGCTTAAAAACGGATCTTTCCAGGTCATTTTCTGAAAAGTCGCATCCCTCGCAATGGAATAATTACAGATGTTAGGATTTATTGCTTCATCTGTCAAGACGGTTTTTGACGTTTCGCAGTACTTCAGCCTCATTTTTCCTCATTTCGAACAAGTTTCTACCACATTTATCACGTGATCGTTTGCTCACCGTCACAACCGAACAGCATCTCATTAAGCGTAACTGATTTACATTTGTCACTTCATCAGCAATTCATCATGTTCAGTGTGGATTTAAAGGACCATACCTGTGGTTTTGCACGTTTGAGCCCACTATATATAAACAACCCACAACCAAAACGTAGTGCTGGAGCGGCATATATTCAGGTGATTTTTCCTTCCTACCAGGCCGCCGCTCGTTTCAGTTCATTCCAGCACGCTATAAAAAAATCAACCTGTAGATACTTGAAACGTACTTCAGATAAATAATCCACTGCAGCAAATACAACGTCTGCGACAAATTTTTTTAACCGATCCAACATGGAGCTGCAGTGAAGAAAAGGTACGCCTCCGCCAGGGAAAATAGTCCCAGCAGAAGACGATTTTTATTAAAAAATTAAAATGACTGTCCTTTTTACAATCAGACCAACGTATGTTAGCAGGTGAAACGTTGAATTTTAAGGTGGATGTATCGCCTGAATGATTTTTTTTCTCCTTTTTTATTTTTGTTTATTCATTTTTGAACGCTTGATTATGAATGATTAGAGGATTTGGCAAAAATAACAGGAAAACTAAAATCCGGGTTTTACATTTTTGAAAAGTGGTTGCCAATAATGTAACGTATTATATATAGGGCTCAAACATGAAAATCACTAGGATGGTCCTTTAAGTTAAATCAGGACATAGTTTTGTTCTGAGTGCGTCCACGGCTGCTGACTGAACTACTTCCTGTTTGCAGACGGAGCACATCCCCCCGTACGACGTGGTTCCTTCCATGAGGCCGGTGGTGCTGGTGGGACCTTCACTCAAAGGATATGAGGTGAGCGATCATACGACGACTTTTGACAAAGATGGCGGACTTTTAGCAGGAAGTAATGGTCGTAAAAGCCACTCTTTGAACACTTTGAGCCTTTAGGTGCAATATATATTGAGCATGATCATCATCAGACAGCTCAGGCAGAGGAAGACTCTAATGAGCATGCTCAGAACTCCTGAAAACTATTTTCAGCAGCCCTCATTAAAACGAACAGAGGGCGTTCATAATTCATACGTCCATAGATGAGATATTTGTAAGACCGAGTTAGTCTACACCCACTTTAGCACAAATAATAACAATAATAATGTTCAGTAGTTTACACTGTATTAGAAATTGAAGGTCAATAATGACATAAAGGACAATACCGGTGATTTTTGTAAATTTAATCCCAATCAATACAAGCAAAATAAACCTGTATTTTTAGTTTTTTTTCCTGTGATTTTTCCAAATCCTGTAAAGCTTCCAGACGGCCATTTGTTTCAGTTTATTCTAGTTATGCTGTTAAAATCAACCTTATCAAAGTAACTTATTTGGTTGTCAGTAACATAACGTGTTATTTATTAGGCTCAAACATGCACGATCGCTGAATGGTCCTTTAAAAAAAATAAGTGCACCGCACAGGCATAAATCTCAACTCCCTAATATTTTACACTATAAATGTGGGGGAACAAACAAAAACAGCAGCTTAGCATCAATGATGTCACTCTTATAGAAATCGTATATAAACTCTAATAGAAGTAGCTGCAAAGCATGACGCTGTTGTCTGATGGGTTTATAATATTATTCGAATAATTTATAAAATAATAATCATGCACTCAGCCTTTTCTTTAATACTTCTAATTTTAATAATTCTTTGTTCTGTCACCATCTTCCTTTTCCCCGTACAGGTAACGGACATGATGCAGAAAGCGCTCTTCGACTTCCTCAAGCACAGATTTGACGGCAGGTGAGGAACAATGTGATCAGACTTTGTGCCACAAGTCATATCTCAGACGAGCTTTTGACAAAATTGGGGAAAAATACAATTAATTCAACCATTTTTAAGTTTTTAAAGTTTTCATTTTATATCATGCATCCCAGGTAATATCACTCAGACTGAAGGTTCCCTGTGTTTTATTTGATTTAGATGTTTTTCAGAGTTAAAGCCATCATCAGTTTGATTAATTTTCAGCCAATATGCAATAAAAAATACTTCATTTTATATTATTATTTTCTTGATATATGAATATTTTCTGATATTGGACGCAGCACATTTTTGAGCTTGGGGGCGGGGTTACATGTGCAAGGGGACTAATATTCAGCCTGAACCATAACCTTAAAGGACAATACCGGCAATTTTGCATGTTTAAACCCATTATATATAAAACCTGCATACACGTTAGGTTACTGACAACCATTTCCCAAAATATACTACTGGAACATAGACAACGTATACCTCCGCCAGGGAATATAGTCCCAGGAGAAGACAGCTTTTACCGAGAAATTAAGATGCTACATTCAGACACACCTGTTAGCAGGTGAAACATAACATTTTAAGGTGCTAAGGTGCACCTGAACATTTGACAATGCAGAAGGCATTTAATGGGCTTAAACATGCAAAATCATTGGCATAGTCCTTTAACTCAAAAGATAAAAATCAAAGGAATATAACTGTTATTCTTCATCTAATGGTTTCAGATGTAAAAGGTAAATTTTTTTAAAATTGTAGTTTAAAGGACCATACTGGCCATTTTGCATGTTTGAGCCTAATATATTCAATTTTCATACATGTTACGTTACTGACAATCATTTCCCAAAGGATAAAACTGTATTTCAGCTTTCCTGATATTTTGCTAAATCTCTTAATCTTTCAAAATCAAATATTCAAGTGATACACCCACCTTAAAAATCCATGTTTCTCCTGCTAATAGTTACACAGCCTTATGAAGTCACGGTCCTTTAAATTTTTCCATAAACGCAGGTCTTCTTTTGGGACTATATTCCCCGGTGGAGGCATACATTCACTCCACGCTTTTTATTGAGCTTAAACACTAAAATTACATAACTTCTAAAAAAACCTGAATATACATCTTCTTGGTGATGATGGATTACCTATCCCAAGAATGTTTCAAGTATCAACAAGTTGATTTTAATAGCAGAATGAACTGAAACCAATGGAGGTCTGGAAGGTAGGAAAAACAATTTTAATACACCGTTCCAGGAAATGATTTGCTTTGGAAATGATTGTCAGTAACGTTACATGTATGAAAATTGAATATATTAGGCTCAAACATGCAAAATGGCTGGTATGGTCCTTTAACATATATTAATGTACATACCTGCAATAAAAAACAAAGTGTATTGTATAGTAATTTCTTTTTCTGCCTTTTCCGCAGGATAACGATCACGCGAGTCACAGCAGACATATCGTTAGCAAAGAGATCCGTTCTCAACAACCCCAGCAAAAGGGCCATCATTGAACGCTCCAACACTCGCTCCAGCTTAGGTAACAAACTCCTCCCACTCCACGGTGCTTCAATATCATCAAAACGACGNCTCGCTCCAGCTTAGGTAACAAACTCCTCCCACTCCACGGTGCTTCAATATCATCAAAACGACGTATATTGCGTCCTCAGACGTGTCATTAAATGTAGACAAAGTCGTTTTTTGTCTTGTTTAGCCGAGGTTCAGAGTGAGATCGAGCGGATCTTCGAGCTGGCTCGATCCCTCCAGCTGGTGGTGCTGGACGCCGACACCATCAACCANCGAGCGGATCTTCGAGCTGGCTCGATCCCTCCAGCTGGTGGTGCTGGACGCCGACACCATCAACCACCCGGCCCAGCTCCTCAAGACCTCCCTGGCCCCCATCATCGTCCACGTTAAAGTCTCTTCGCCAAAGGTTGGTACAGCCTGAAAGTGGGAAATCATCTTGAAGCGGTGAGATCAGGTCGATGCCACGCCGTGAGGTTCGTAGCAGTTTTACCATGGATATCAGAAAACGGACGCGAGTGTCTAGTTTAGAATTTTAGGATCTCAGCATCATGCAGTGCTAAATAGCGGACGCGTTAGCTTCGTCTTCTTGTAGCCAATCAAAGAAGCAGCGGTGTGGACTCGAGTCGCATGGTTGAGACTTGACTGGGACTCCAGTTGCAAATTTGCTGAACTTGAGACTGGACATGACATAATCAAACAAAAAAGACTTAGACTTTACTTGAAATCTAACTTTTTTTTAACTCGGAAAGACACGATGCCTTCCCCCAAACCAAAGATTTAACATTATATAATTATAGAAATATTATGATTTTATATCCTATTTGTGTATTTTCATCAACTCAAAGACATCCACAATCAACAATACAAATTATTACCCAGCCATTACATTTCATATTGAGATCGTTAGGACTTGTTAAAGGACCATACCAGCGATTGTGCATGTTTGAGCCCAGTATTTACTGATATACAGTGAGAACTCGAGAAAAACCACATTTGGAGTTCCATCATGCAGAAATCCCCACATCTTTCTAAATAATTGGGCTTCAGCTTACATCTGTTATACGTGATGTTTTACGGCTTAAGTTGAATTTGAAGGATCAGTGCTTAATATAATGTAATGATTTTTCATGTTTGTCCTGTGTGTTTCAGGTCCAAGACAAATTTCAACTATGGTTGACATAAAGTTGCATTGTATTGTATGTTATCCTGAGCTGCAAGGCATCTTTTCCACTTAATGTTTGGACGTAATATTCAGATCTGCTCACTAATTAAAGCTCAGAGCTGCAGGACTTACAGTTTAGCTCTGAAATCATAAATATATATATATCTCAGAGAACTTTCATATGCTTTAAATAGGCCTTGTGACACATTTATTGTCGCCATGGCGTTCCAGCACCATGGACAGTTACATAATCCATTTCTTTGCGTCACGTGACAGAGACGGCGTGCTCTTCGTTATGACTTCACGATGACTTCCTTTGGATCTTAATGTATTTTGATATTGTACTGTTGAGGTTCTGCAAAGGCTGGTCAAGTCCAGAGGGAAATCCCAGAGCAAACACCTGAACGTCCAGCTTGTAGCGGCTGACAAACTGGCCCAGTGTCCCCCGGTGAGTGTATTCCCGCATGCTAGCCAACATGGCGGCCTTCAAATGTTCTCTGAGATACGTTGTAACATAGGAAAATGTTATCTGGGTAAATGGAGCGTACAAGTTTCCTCTCATCAGGAAATGTTCGACATCATCCTGGATGAGAACCAGCTGGAGGACGCCTGCGAGCACCTCGCCGAGTACCTTGAGGCCTACTGGAAAGCCACCCATACCTCGCTGGCCACACCCCTAAATCCCCTGCTTGGACGCAACCTAGGCCCCACCACCCTCACCCCCTACCCGACCAGCATCTCCGGACTCCAGGTACCCTTTTAATGCTACTTCCGTGTCCCTAGCTTTGTCGTGTCCCCAGTCTGACACGTTCTCGATGTGTTCGTGTGATCAGCAGAGCCAAAGAACGAGGCAGAGTAACCACACGGGAGACCACTCCACCCCCAACGAGCGCCGCAACCTGATGACGTCTGACGAGAACTACCACAACGAGCGGGTGCACAAGGGACACAACCGCATGTCGTCCAGCTCACAGCACAGCCGGGAGCATCAGGACCCCTACCAGGACTACCAGGACCCCTATCAGGATGCGTACAAGCCGCACCGCAACCGCAGCTCGCCGGGCAGCTACAGCCACGACTCCCGGCACCGGCTCTGAGCGCACGCGTCCCCCTCCCCCCGTCCCGCCAAAAATAAACACTGCAGCAGAGCCGGGATGCTCCCAAATTGTGCCATTTTGACTCCTCTCGCTCCAAATTATTTTTGTCTTCCTGGTTTTTAAATCTCTTTCAAAGTCTAACAAAAAAACACACGTTCAGGAATTAGTTTTTTTTTTTTTTCCCCCGTTGAGCTGCCAGATTGACACCCGTCCAACAAAAAGCGCAGTTACCCGTCTTGAGAAAGCAGCGCAGGATCCCGACGTGAACTAAAGCCGTAACGTGAACCTTCTGCTGTGGCGTTTCTGGGATCTGTTGGGTTCGTCTTCACACGGCGCTCAGCGGAATTGATGCTCGTTGCCTGCTGGCGATGGCGTATGGGTCAGATAAAGTCCGCCGCAACAGACTGCTTGGCTCCTGACCCCCCCATTCCAGACCCTGTATAAATCCTGTCATCATTTAGCCCTTTTGCATGCAGATAGATTAATAACATCCACGCCCGTTTCATCGATATTTTGTACCCGTCGTTCTGAATCCGCTATGACGAGGTTTAAAAAAAAAAACAGTTTTGTTTTGTTTTTTATGATGGCAGTGGACGGAGTCGACTCCACATTCCCAATTCTATTTCAAATGAAAGTCACTTTGAGCAACTCCAGCTTTTGTGTAGCATAGCTTTAGCATTTTTTGGGGGGGTGAAGACCCTCGCCATCATAGGCGGAGCGGGTTCTGATGGTGCTGGGATCAGATCTCAGTTGCACCGTAGGGGACGGCAATACTACTTCTGTTCTAAACAGCTAGCACCTAGAGAGTTAGCGAAGGCAATAGCTAGAACGACAGGCTGATAGTTTAGCGAAATAGCAAAATGCTACTTGAGACGCCATTTGAAGTTGTGGAGCGGCATGAAAACAAAGGTTGGAACTCTGTCTTTTATTTGTCCGTCCATCCATTTTCCCGCCGCTTATCTAGGTCCAGATCACAGAGGCTGCATGCTAAGCTAATTAGCCAAAATGTCCCTCTCACCAACCACGCTCTCCAGCTCTTCCAGGGGATTCAAAGATGTTCCCAGGCCAGATGGGAACCACAAATGCTCTAATAAAAAACGGTATTCAAATAATGGCCGAGATCAGTACGAAGAAATAACGTCCGGTCTCAGTAAAGGTGGGTTTGTGATGTCTCCAGGCAAATATTCATGTGTTTTGTAGTAGCATACCACCAGATGGCAGTAGCTACATTTGAAGTAGCATACTGCAACACAGGAAAACTAAAGGATGCTAATTTGCTGTAACACCGGCACATGGAAACTTTGGTGAGAAGCACAGCTCCTACACGGAAATCTGATATGAATTTTAAATAGAGTTTTCCAGTATACAGAGGAAAATTCTGGTGAGGATGAATATTTTTGTATTAATAATCCGAAAATAATTAGATACCAGAAAGAGCAGAAGGACGAGTTCTTGCTAGCTGGTAAGAGAAAAGCACAGCTAAAGCAAATTTAACATGACAAATGAGTGCAGATCAGAAAACGAGTGCTTCCTACAAAATATTTTTACGTATACTTAAAATTAGAAATAAAATCTCCCTGGCCACTATTTGAGCATTTACAATAATCCCTCCAGCGTATTCTGGGTCCGTGCCGTGGTCTCCCAGTTATTGCTGCATTTATGCGCGTTGAAATCAGATCTGTTTTCCGGTTCATTGCCGTTAAAGTTCCTCCCTGTGATTTTAGGGGATTCAAACCCTGAGATCTGTCACGGGATCTGTTCATCACGTTCATCCTCTGTGTCGCCGGCATGTTGTCCTGACTGCAGAGCATGTTCTTCCCTCTCTCCGAGCGTAAAAATCAGATGGACGAAACCCCCGAAACTCCAAGGTTTAGAACTTAATACATTGCAACGGCTTGTTAAAAAGGTTGAAATGTTCCTTTAAGTTTGAGCGGAATGCATGACTCAGGATGATTACGATTCTAGTTTCCTTTGGTTTAAACGGTTTTCCCTGGATAATCTGATGTACAGAAGCTGTATCGGGATTACGTCTATTATCTCCCAAAATATCCAACATGTTATCATGACTTCGGTATCGTTATCCTAAAATAAGTTTGTCTGTTAACCTGCATCAAACATGATCTCAGGATAATAAAGTCGTTCCTCTCAGCCGTGAGAGGATGAGGCGTGTCAAAGAAGAACAGGAAAGGGTCATGATGAAATAATGAGGTGCAGTAAATTGGGACGATAAATACGAGAACCAGAAGATCATAAGTTGGCGAAGTGTTGCATGGTTATAGAAATACCTGTGAAATAAATGTCAAACTTTACATACATACTAATATTTAATTCAACTTGGTCCCCAGATGATGAACCAGTCTGAGCTTTTCTTCTGACAGATCATTTTGTGTAGATCTGGGGAAAAAAAATTTGGAATTTGTAGCACAAAGAAAAAGCAAAAAGCGGAGTTCCTGCATCGTGAATCTGGTGAGGATACGGAATATTTCCTCGTTCTTTCCCAAAACTTCCTGTTTGTCTCTTTGTGGTCCATGCCTGCTCACCTGTCTCATTCTGCCCCATAGCATGAAGCCCATTGGTTGACTGAACAAGAAAGTCATTGTATCCATGAACCAATCAATGCTAAGCTGGGCTGCTTGAGACAATCAGAAGGGATTTCCAGACCAGCGCCCCCTAGCTCTCCTCTGTACCTGGATCCACTTTTAGGTGAGCTCATGCATCAATCCAGAGAATAGGAAAATCACATACACACAAACACACACACTATCTTCTCCCAGGAACTACAGCACGGGACCGAATCCATGATTTTATGCCTCACAAAAAAAACAGAAAGATGAATGATGAAAAAGTGTGTCTGTCCCTTTTTTTTCCGTCTCATTCCAAGTTTTCCTTAAAAAACGATCTCACCGTGAAATACACAACTTATCAGGAGGATTTTCTCCAGTAACGTGTTTCAAAAAAAAAAAAAAAAAAAAAAAATGGAACCAAACGAAGCAAAAGAACAAACATTTATCCCAGTAGAAAAGCGATAGACAAATATTTGCGATTATTTTTATAACAGATGCCTAAATGTACATATTGTCTTTGAGAGATGCTTTCTGCTGTAAACGTGCTGCATCGGCGGGGAAAACCACGACCCACGCGGGAAACTCGGAACAGCGAGGTCAAGTGAACGAAGTTTCGGTAACGTGCAATACAAACAGCATGCTGTTTGAAAACGAGGAACTTCATGTACTGTACTATGCAACCGCAAACTGTGTACATCGCTTTCATGCTGTGGCTTCTCCGAACCTTTTTTTTTAAAATTTATTTATTTTTTTTTATTTTTTGCCTTCAGGCAGCTTCATCTGGAATTTTACGGGAATTTTTGTGTTTGATCTTATTTCTGTGGAAGTTGAAAACTCTAAGCGGCTAATGCGGTATTGCATGCGTAATGTACCATTCTAGTTTATAAAAGTGAATTTAAAAAAAGAAAAAGAAAAACCACGTGAAGTTGGAGGTGACTGTGTCAAAGGCAAAGCTCTGAGTGACTTACAACTTTTTTTTTTTCAAAATAAAAAGAGTCGTNGACTGTGTCAAAGGCAAAGCTCTGAGTGACTTACAACTTTTTTTTTTTCAAAATAAAAAGAGTCGTTCTAAAAATAAGTTTCAAAAAAAAATAAAAAGAGTCGTTCTGAATTTGTCTGTGGTGATTTTGTTGCCCTGGTGATGTGAGTTTGCGTCTAAAGCCTCATGAGAGGAAAAAATTGTGCGCTTATATTGCGTAAATTTGAACAAAGTTGTATATATAAATTCTCAGAGATGGTCTGATTTTGCTAAAGCAGCAACTGAAATTTGATTTTGATTTGGCAAAATAACACAAAAACTAAAATACATTTTTTTTAATTGAAAATGGTTATCAGCAACGTAACTTGTATCAGTTTTTATTTGTTGGGCTTAAACATGCAAAATCGCTGGTATGGTCCTTTAAGCATTTCTAATAATTGAGAACAAATAATGATCAGATCCTTTTAGAGAATGGGTGAATAAATTATTTGAGAAGGATTGCTTTTATAAATAAGCTTTAAACTGATCATTTTAGAGTTTTAGATTATGATTTCTTCATATCTTCAAATCAAAACATCTTGTCCACTTTTTTTTTTTTTTTTTTTTTACACTTATTTAATCCAAAGTGAAATCGAGTGCGGGAAGAAATGAGTAAAAACTGATTATTTGTGTTGTAGAAAAGCCGGTTTTGAATTAATAATTTTCCAATTTTACCGCAACTAAAGTACATGGAAGCACAAACTATTTCATGTCAAGTTATCCAAATGTAGTTCCCATAAATTCCACAGGGTGGCAGTATTTCCACAGAAAAAAAACATTATAGCTCCTCAAAGGCCCAAATCCATCTAGACTTATGATTTATGAGACGTTTGTCTGAATTTAGGGCTATTTTAGGTTTCTACAGTTTGCAAAATATGATTTGTATTATTATTGTGAGTTGGATGAATATAATGATGAACTACAACAACATAAAGTATTCTGTAGATAACATTTTTAAATGTAAAGACTCTGAAATCTGATTCTTTTTAAGTGACTAGGTCAGTTAATTCTAATTTTTTTTTTTTTTAAATTAACAATGATTTGATCAACCAAAACACTGGGGTGCAAAAAATAGACAGTTAAAGTAAATTAAATTCAAAAATAAAATCCAGTATTTTAATTATAAATTGAACAACAGTAAAATAAGCTAACCAAAACTTTTAAAAAGTAATATTTACGAATTAACTTTCTGGGTCTGTTGTGACCCCACAGTGGTCCCATGTTTAAGTTTCCTGGCCTCATGTCTCCTCACTGTGTATTATGTTAATTATGTCATTTTTTTTCCATTCATAAACACATGCAGAAAGTCAATATTTGCATTATATGTAAAAGGGGCTGATTGGTTTTCATTGGAGTCTTGTGTAAGGATACACACACACACACTTTCTGCATCCCGGTGAACGCTTTGTCCTCTGAAGTGTTACAGTGCAAATAAACTTTATTCTTTTATGGTTTTTAGCCAATTTTCACAGAAAAATACTCAAACTTTTTTATCGGAGTTGATTGGTTTAAACCAATGTTTTGCTCAGATTTCCTCACGCAGCAGGAAGTTGTTTTCTCCGTAGTTTACGTGAACGAGGACATCTAGTGGTGAGGACGGCTCATCCACAACTTTTGGAAATAAAACGTAAAGAGAATATGAAAAAAAATCCTCCAATTTTCACCAGTTTTTAACATCTAAAAAGCAAAAACAAAAGTGTAAAGTGTGTGTGTTGAATTGTTGGAACCTTTGCGTGGGGAATATTTTTGCCCTGAGAAGTGCCTTGCAGGTAGCGTATCCTCATTGGCGGTGTCCTCCACTAAACGCCACTGAACACACGAACGGAGACAATGTGGATGCAGAACCATTATCGCGGTTCAGCTCTGCCAATCACATTAAAGGAGGCGGGATTTGTGTTCTCCTGGAAGACGGAACTCAGGGCTTAAAAATTTCATGTGCTTTTCAACAGGCCTCATCACCACTGGGGGGCAGACAATCAGCCTGTCCAACCTCACATTTTTCTTTCTTTCTTTCTTATTTGATTATTTATTTATTTACTCAGTCATTTTTTGGCATGTGCGCTTATGTCATTTTGTCATGACACCTCCCTTCCATCCCTCCCTCCCTCTCTCTCTCTCTCTCTCTCTCTCTCTCATTCAGCAGCAGCACTCTGTCCTGGTCTCTTCCTCTCTTCTCATCTTTACATCTCTTTCTTTTCTCCACTCATTTTCTGTTTGTTTGTTTATTCGTGAAAGAATTTATTGGAATATAATTTTTGTCTGGGCCTGGATTTTCTGATTTTGACAGATGGAAGGAGATTATTCGGCAGAAAGCTCGGTGACGTCCTGAAAAGTGAGTCTCCATTTACTGAAACTTTAAAACTTAAAACAACAGATAAAAAACAAACCTGACAAATGAAACTAAAAATACCTCTGAATGAACAGAAATATAATAAATAACTGTTATTAATCTCCAACTTTAAAATAACTGTGCTATAATTTAATCACAAGGTATGATGTTAAAGGGAAAAAGATTACAGAATCAAATTTGCTACCAATTTTGATTCATATTTCTGCAGCTTCATTTTTTTTTATTACATTTATCTAAACAAAACAAAAAAAAAAAAAAANAAAAAAAAAAAAAACTGATCTCAACCAAATAAAACCCAAATTAAAATTTTAAAAACAAAATCTTTACTTAATATCTGCAGTGGAAATTTCATCATGACCATAAGAATCTAAAAAACAAAAATTTAATATTGGGTGAAAGGGTGATTGAGTTTCATTTAAATTAAAAACTAATCATAAAATGAATGATTTTCATACGCATGAAATATCAATAAGTTGATGCATTATCCCACATTTGAAGCTATTTGCAGGAAATGTGTTATGCGTTTAAAAACAAGTTGCGAAAAAGGCAAGAAATGCAATATTTATGGAAGGAATAAAAATTTCAATGGAATTATGACGTTTAGATTGTGTTTGAAGAACTTGATTTATTGCCTTAATCAGAGAAGAATCAAAGTTTTAACCTGTGTATAAATGTATTGAATTTGGAAATACTAATATTGCACTTTTGCCACTTTTAAGGGATTGTGTGTGAAGCTGGAATTCTTATTAAAGCCAAATTTTGATATAAAATACAACAGCTCTTCATCTGGAACATCAGAAGTCCATGTTGAGTTTGGAAAACCCTCAGAGCAGAAATTATTCCAATAACCGGATCTTTTTTTTCCAAACAGCAGGAGGCAGGAAACACAGCTGGAGCTAATCAGGCTGTTCAATAACGGACGGAACGTGCCTTTAATTTTTTGGTGCTAAACCTTCTCATGTGTTAAACCTGACACACCTGAACCTTCAGGAGACTCCGTTTATTAGCTGCAGCTGTGTATTAAATATTAAAGGACCATACCACCCATTTGAGCCTAATATATTCAGTTTTCATACATATAACGTTACCGACAATCATTTCTCAAAAGATAAAACCGTATTTCAGCTTTCCTGATATTTTTAGTCTTTCAAAATCAAATCTTCAACTGATACCCCCACCTTAAAAATCCATGTTTCTCCTGCTAATAGTTACACAGCCTTATGAAGTCATGGTCCTTTAAATTTTTCCATAAACGCAGCTCTTCTTTTGGGACCATATTCCCTGGTGGAGGCATACATAACTTATAAAAAACCTGAATACACGTCTTGTTGGTGATGATGGATTACCTATCCCAAGAACGTTTCAAGTATCAACAAGTTGATTTTAATAGCAGAATGAACTGAAACCAATGGAGGTCTGGAAGGTAGGAAAAACATTTTTAATTCACCGTTCCAGTAGTATGCTTTGGGAAATGATTGTCAGTAACGTTACATGTATGAAAATTGAATATATTAGGCTCAAACATGCAAAATGGTGGTATGGTCCTTTAAATGTGCAAATATGAATTTAGCAGAAAGATACTTTATTCAGGCCAAACCGACGATTTATCGTGTAGGGCAGCAATTTATCAATACTTTCCCGCTATTCTAAAATTAATAATCAATAAAAAGTGTAACAAGTGCTCAATATAAAATGAAAGAGAAAATTAATATGGTTTTATGTTTTGGAAATTAGATGTCAGTAAAGTAATGTGTGTGCAGGTTGTATATATTGAGTTTAAACATGAAAAATCACCAGTATGGTCCTTTAAGTTCAGTATTAGAGTAAATAAAAAAAGATTGTCAAAGCTATGTACTAATTACTAATAGATTATAATTATCATGACATAACAAATATAGCAATCAATTTGTGTAAAGGATCATTTCCACTGTTTTCACGTGGCGTTTTTGTGTCCGTCTTGTTCCAGCTTCACGCTCTGTTGGGGGGGAATGGAGCAACGCGGCGGGACGGGAGAGGGGATGGAGAGCCCGGGGCTTCAGGACGGAGAGGAGAGAGAGAGCCCCGCCCCCAGCGGCCCCCTGCCGTGCAAGATGAGCCGCGTTGAGGTCGACAGCGTCCCGGCAGGCCTGCAACGCCGGCAGAACGGCGTGGCGGCACTGAGGCCACTGGGAGGTCAGCTGACCAACACATGCACGGATACAAACCACAGCCAATACAACAGTTGGGTCATTATGGAGGTTTAAGGGCCATTGCAAAATTGCTAATTTATCACTTAAAGGACCATACTGGTGATTTTTCATATTTAAGCACATTAAACCCTACCCACACATATGTTACGTTACTGGCAACCATTTTACAAAATACAAAAATATGTTTTAGTTTTCCTGTTGTTTTCCAACTCTTCTAATCTGTAAAAAATCAAATGTTCAGGTGATACACACGCACACACACCTTAAAATTTAACGTTTCGCCTGCTAACACGGATGTCTGAATGTAGAGACGGTTCATTTTTAATTTCTGGGCAAAAGCCCTCTTTTCCTGGGACTATTTTCCCTGGCGGAGACACACGTTGTCTTCTGTGCAGCTCCACGTTGGATCTGTTAAATTAATTTTTGACAAAATATGTAATAGATGTTGTGTTCGTGACGGATTATTAACCTCAAGCATGTTTCAAGTTTCTATAAGTTTATTTTTTAAAACGTAGAGGAATCAACTGCAACCAGTGGCAGTCTGGAAGGTAGGGAAAAACAAAATCACGGTATGGTCCTTTAAGCAGCAGATAGTAAAATAATATAATAATGTTGCAGTCCCGGGACAGAAATGTTAACCTCCTAGGAATACTAAATCTTAATCCAGATTATTCACCCAATAAAATATCACTTTCTAAGATTACGTATGATTCTCATGTTCGTGATTAAACCCCCAGACATTTTTTGGACGCTGCGCTAACTTTTGCGAATTTTTCATATCTGGAAAAAGTTGCATCCCGACCAGATTATGTGCCTCTTTCTGCAGTTTGGCTAAAAATGTCCAAAAAATAATAATATTTTTAATATTATAATTAATAATGTCCTAATAAAGTTTCTCCTCATCAGGCCTGATGATCCCCGTCTACTGTGTGGTGGAGCGCGCAGAAGTGGGCGTGGTTTCTGATGGGGAGGGGTGTGACAACCGTCATGCTGAGTTTGTACTAGTTCGTAAGGACGTCCTTTTCACGCAACTGGTAGAGACGGTGCTGGTTGCCATGGGATACTCACACAACTCCGCAGTACAGGCATGTGGTAAGTAGTGTGTGTGTGTGTGTGTGNGGGGGGGGGGGGGATTGGAACATGTTCAGATCAATATACATATGTACAGTATATGTATGTGTCATATATTCAATTCTCAACTTAAAGGAGATGTAATAGTTCAGAAACTTAAATGTCAGATATTCTTTGAACACAACATGGTTATATGAAATGTCATGTTGCATTCAAGTGCTTATAACACTCGGATTTGGATGAAGTGTTATAATATTCAATTCCCAACTTAAAGGGGATGTAAAGTCAGTTCAGAAACTTAAATCAGACATTTCTTCCAACACTTGAACGCAACATGGTTATATTCAATGTCATGTTGCATTCAAGTGCTTATAACCTTTTTTGGCTGTACAGCGCTTGAATAAATGTACTTTAGTTACTTTCTGCCTTTGTCCTTTACTGTGAATACTTTTACATTTTGCTGCTAGTATTCATTTCCTGTTTTCTGCAGGAAATGAATATTTTTACTTTATCAAATTTTACTTGTAACAAAGTACTTTTTTCATATTTGTAGCGTCGTTTGTACTAAAGTAAAAGCTTGAAGTACTTCTTGCAGCCTGACGCGCTATGAAGGAGGAGAAAAATCTTTTTTTTTTTTTTANTTTTTTTTTTTTTTCAGGCTTGAGAACAAACCGAGTGGGCAGACAGTATTCAGTCAACCCTGAAACACACACACACACACACACACACGCAGATGAAGGGCCGTTTCACATTCCTGGCGTGTCCCACAAACACAGGGCGCCGTAACCGAGCCGAGCAACGCCCTGCGACCCCCCCAGCCTCTCCACACCGAGAGGTTTTGTCCTTTTCTTCTCCAAAAAAAAAAGAAAATTCTTGGCTGCAGTCGTGCATTTTTCCTGCGGCGCGGTTGCAACCAAAATTACACACAGTCGCTGCTATTTCCTGCTGCCATTGAACGCGTCTTGCATAACTTTGGCCAGACTGCAGTATTTTTAACTGGAAATGTCTTTTTTTTTTTTTTTTTTTTTCCTTTGAGCTTTTATGGTTTATGAGGATCTACCTGAATTTCTGGGCAAAAAAACCCCCTAAAATTTACGGTAACTGAATTCCATGTTTTACTGATGCAGTTCGTTTAAAATTAAGCGTTTATTTTAAAGCTTAAATATCAAGGCTGGATCCCAAAAAACAGCCCAAACCTTAAAAAAAAAAAAAAAAAAAATCATTTGAACTATTTTAGTTTTCGTAATTTTTTCTTAATTTTCCACCTGAAATGCTGTACTGTCCCAAAAAAGTTATACATTTTTTTTTAGATAGGACAACTCATTTTGGCTTGTGAAAATTGGCCAGAATTCTGCAAAAATTAATTTATCATTTTAATTCATTAAATTTAACTAATTGATTAAATGTCATTCGTTTAAATTACAGCGTACAAAGGACTTGATCCAAAGGGCATCACGTAATAATCAAAAAGAAAATAGAAATGAATAGAAATCTATCTTATATACATCTTGACCAGTGGTTCTCAAACTGTGTCACCAGTGTGGCACGCCCCTTGTGGTACGTCCAGTGACTCTGGAAATTTTTGCGGAGAATCCATTTGCAGTTAACGTTCTTTGTAGGTGTTGGTAACTTTTCAAGCTCAGTTTCTGTGTGTGTGTGTGTGTGTGTGTGTTCTCCAGGGNGTTGGTAACTTTTCAAGCTCAGTTTCTGTGTGTGTGTGTGTGTGTGTGTGTTCTCCAGGGATCATTAAAGTGGGTCGCTGGAAGCCCATGCCCATCCACTGCCTGACAGACGCTCCGGAAGCCACCGTGGCCGACATGCTGCTCGACGTTTACCACATGGTGACTCTGAGGATCCTCCTGCACAGGTACGCCTCACCACTTAAAGGAACATACCGGTGACTTTTGCGTGTTTGAACCTCTACATCAGGTTCCGTCATCCTCTGTGGTGGAAAAATACACAAAAGAGGGGTTGGGGTNCTCGTGACATCAGCCTTTAGAAATCTTGGTTACAGCCCTGTTAGTGGAGCTTAAATGGGCAGCAAAATGCCTAGCAGGCTGAATTCAGGGCAAAAATAGCCCTTTTCATTAAGTTTCAATAAATATGGAATTATTTGGAGGTTTTTGAGGATTAGGATTTTAATTTTGACTGCGGCGCAAATCAACAACATACTATGGAAACGTGAATGATTTCTTTGGTGTTTTTGTCTTTATGTTTTCAATTTTAATTGAATTGAGAATTTGATGTGTATTAAATTATTGCTTTGTGGTTTTGCAGTTTCTCCAGCCTGGAGGAGCTGCCGTGGGAGCAGTGGACCCACGCCACGGTCAGGAACGCCCTCAGAGAGCTGCTCGGGGAGATGAACCGGAGCGCGCTGGCTCAGGAATGTCCTCTCTCCCAGGTCAGTGCTCAAAGGCACTGCGGCAGTGCACAGAGATGAACCAGATGCTTCAAAAATTCATAATCTGCAAAATGCCAAAAAAAAAAAAAAAAAAAAAAAAAACATGCGCAGATAATAAATGACAACTATTTTTCTTTGGACTTTCTATCTCGTCTGATGAACTGAAAAGCAATCAATTGATAATTAAAATTATAATCAATTTTCTACTGATTGAATACTTTTTCCCTGATATCATTACTGACAAACGACATTTTTTGTTCACCATTACATAAGTTTGTGCAAGTAGCAAGTAAGAAGGAAGTTGAGTTTGAATTAATTTCCAGAGTTAAATGTGTGTGTCCTTGTTTGACACACACCCACCCACACACACACACACATTTTCCATAAACACATGTGGTTTCATCATCCTGTCTGTCTATTTCTGTCTCTCTCTCTCTCTCTCTCTCTCTCTCGTCTCTCACACACACACACACACACACACACCCCTCAATTATCATGTTCACACACACCCTGTAGTCATTTGGCTTGATAGTGTGTCATTTATTCATGTGATTTATATATGATGTAATATGTGATTAAAGGAAACGTGTGTGTGTGTGTGTGGGNGTGTGTGTGTGTGTGTGTGTGTGTGTGTGTGTGTGTGTGTGTGTGTGTGTGTGTTTGCATACTGAATCACATTACTTTAATCCTCTGCGTTTCCTGAGTAACATGTCATATGCTCACTTCTCACAGCTTTTCTAGAACTCACCAGAAGGAAGATTCATAGGTCAAATAAAATCTTAATCAATATTAATAATTAAACTCTGACTGATTTCTGATCTTAAAGGACAATACCAGCGATTTTGTGTGTTTGACCTTAATATGCACAACCTACATGCAAGTTACATTACTGATGACCATTTGAAAGATTAGGATTTGGCAAAACAACAGGAAAATTAATTCCGGTTTTGGTCAGGAATCCCACATGCCATATTTATTGGGCTCAAACATGAAAAATTAACGGTATTGTCCTTTAAATTGAGGATGAGACTTCTTAGAATTAAATCAGAATTGAAGAATCAAAAATCTGGTTTTTCTGATGTCAATCTCAGAACTTTGTTTTAAAAATTTTTTTTATGTCGCCCTGAAGCAATACCGTAAAGGATGAAGGTCAATTTTGGGGTGATGAGGCCCAAAGTGAAATCTAATCATGTGCCCAAATGTTCTTCTGTGGAGTATTAATAAGTACTCTGTCTGTCTGTCTGTCTCATCATCAGAGTATGATCTTCGCCATCGTGAACGACTCCTACTACGCCAATATGTCCACGTCTAAATGCCAGGAGTTTGGACGCTGGTACAAGAAGTTCAAACGCATTAAAGGTAAATGTGATATCGCTAGTTTGATGTCAGAAAGCCACTTTGGCCATTTGTGTGTCTTTATTTCACTCACAGGAATGAAAACACACAAAACTTTACAAAATTACGGAGCCCCGCATATGACACGAGGGAAAAAAAAACATGCTACATGTTACGAATTCATTCCCACATTTGGCAAATAGCTGCACATTTTATTGTTGACTGATTATTATTGATTGAAGAGTAATAAAAAAGAAATTAATGCAATGGTAAAACGTGGCCATGATTGAACTAAAATGAGGGAACAAATTGATAAAACATAGCCACTATTCAACTAAAACAAAGGAACGATTGGCAAAACATGGCCACGACTGAACTATAACGAGGGAACAAATTGGGAACAAATTAGTAAAACATAGCCAAACGAGGGAACAAATTGATAAAACGTAGCCACAATTTAAATAAAACGAGGGAACAAATTGGTAAAATGTAGCCATTTAACTAAAATGAATGAACGAATTAGTAAAACATGGCCATGATGTAATATAACTAAAACAAAGGAACGAATTAGTAAAATGTGGCCACTGTTTAACTAAAACGAGGGAACAAATTTATAAAACATGGCCATAATTTAACTAAAACGACGGAACAAATTGGTAAAACGTGTACAGCCACGATTTAACTAAAACGAGGGAATGAATTGATAAAATGTGTACAGCCACGATTTAACTAAAATAAAGGAATGAATTCATAAAACATGGCCACAATTGAACTAAAATGAGGGAACAAATTGGTAAAACGTGTACAGCCGCGATTTAACTAAAACGAGGGAATGAATTGATAAAATGTGTACAGCCAAGATTTAACTAAAACGAGGGAACGAACTGATAAAACGTGTACAGCCACGATTTAACTAAAATGAGGGAACAAATTGGTAAAACATGTACAGCCACTATTTAACTAAAATAAAGGAATGAATTCATAAAACATTGCCATAATTGAACTAAAACGAGGGAACAAANATTTAACTAAAATAAAGGAATGAATTCATAAAACATTGCCATAATTGAACTAAAACGAGGGAACAAATTGGTAAAGCGTGTACAGCCACGATTTAACTAAAACAAGGAAACGAATTGATAAAACATGTACAGCCACGATTTAACTAAAGCAAGGGAACAAATTGATGAAATGTAGCCACGATTTAACTAAAATGAGGGAACGAATTGATAAAATGTGGCCTCAATTAAATTAAAACGTAGACATGTCTTAATAAAGCGCAGGAACAAATTCATAATATGTGGCCCACGATAAACTTTATTTTTTTCCCGGATGTGATGTGAGGTGCTCTGCACAAAACTCCAAAACCGTGGGCGCACGTTTCTCGATGGCGGCACTTTAACAACCACCAAACTTTATTTTTTAATAAACAGTTTGAACTTTCCGGATGAAATCTGAACCGATGCTACAACTTTGAAGCTTTCATGACTGAACGGCGAGTTTGGTTGTAATTACAGCGTCTGCGGCATTGACGGTGTTTAGCAGCTGTCCCGCTTCCTGTCTGCTCACGCTGCGTCTTGACGCCGCTCGCGCTGCCGTCTTAAATATTCCTGCTGCATTAAGAACTTTCTGATTTTTTTGTTGTCATGTGACACGTCCAAACTGACACTCTGGTTGACTTAATGTGACTCTCCTGCCTTGCCGCCTTTGTTCTTCTATTTGGCTCTGAAGTCTTTCTGTTATTTATTCCGCCCCCCTGCATGTGTGTGTGTCGGTCTAATCGGCGGCGTGCCTGCAGCGAGACGTGTGTCTGTGACAGCTCGCAGCGGCACGGCACCGTGACGTATGCGCCGCATTAACGTCACCCTCAATACACATGACAAAACGAAACGCTCTCAAGTCCTAATGGCAAACAGCAGCGCACACACACACACATACGGTAGGTAAAAACTCTGATTCTCTGCCAAACCTCAGTCCAACTTTTATTCCCCCTAACAAGCGAAAACGTGGCTCCCGGCCGGTAACAAGAAGCAGATTTCTACCGAGAGGAGAGGAGAGGCGCGAAAGTGGGTTAGGAAGAGGAGGAACACTTCCGTTTTCTCTTGGATTTGATGATGATGATGAAATCAGGTTTCGGTGCCTTGCTCAAGGGTGGAATGAGCTGCAGTTTCCATCAAACTTTCCTCCAATCTCATTCTGTCGGTTTCTAAACAAACAGCCTGTATTTGATATTTCTTTTATTTTGCTAAATGGCTTTAAAAAGTTTGACATTGAGCATGTCATGTTGATTGGAATGATGATGATGATGATGCTTTTCACTAAATTACTTTTTGTCTTGCGTGTGTGTGTGTGTGTGTGTGTGTGTGTGTGTGTGTGCGTACAGCAGAGAGGGATTTGGACTTGAGCGCCCCAAGCCAACGCCCCCTCTCTCTCTTACCAATCAAAACCGGCCTCAGGGACCCTCAGACTCCCCCCCAGCCCCATCCTGCANCGTCCTCTCTGCCCCCACTGCTGGGCCACGGCGGGCTGCTCTCCCCTCAGCTCGTGCGCCATCAGCTCGCCATGGCCCACCTCATCAACCAGCAGCTGGCAGTTAGCCGCCTGCTAGCCCACCAGTACCCACAGGAAGTCACCCAGCACTTCTTCAACCACCCACCCATCTCCCAGATCTGCAAGGGCTCAATTGAACCTGTGCCGGGGGCCGAGGTNACCACCCACCCATCTCCCAGATCTGCAAGGGCTCAATTGAACCTGTGCCGGGGGCCGAGGTTTCCCCCGACATCTACCAGCAGGTCAGGAATGAGTTGAAGAGGGCCAGTGTGTCTCAGGCCGTGTTTGCCCGCGTGGCGTTTAACCGAACGCAAGTAAGACCAGTGAATGTACAGAAAAACGTACGAAAAACATGGAAAAACATGCAGAAAAACATGTACAAAAACATACAGAAAAACATATGGAAAAACATACAGAAAAACATATGGAATAACATGGAAAAACAGCAAACTGTACAGAAAAATGTATGGAAAAATGTACAGAAAAACTATAGAAAATGTACGGAAAAACAGCAAAATGTATGGAAAAACATAAGGAAAATCAGATAAATGTATGGAAAAATGTATGGAAAATTTACAGAAAAATGTGTGGAAAAATGGACAGAAAAACATGGAAAAACGTACAGAAAAACAGCAAAATGTATGGAAAAAGAAAAGGAAAATCAGAAAAATGTATGGATAAAAGTATGGAAAATGTACAGAAAAATGTGTGGAAAAACGTACAGAAAAACAGCAAAATGTATTGAAAAAATACAGAAAAACTATAGAAAATGTACAGAAAAACAGCAAAATGTACGGAAAAATGTAAGGAAAATCAGAAAAATGTATGGAACAACATATGGAAAAACAGCAAAATGTACAGAAAAACATGGAAAAACGTACAGAAAAACAGCAAAATGTATGGAAAAATGTAAGGAAAATCAGAAAAATGTATGGAAAAACATACGGAAAAACAGCAAAATGTACAGAAAAACGTATGGAAAATGTATAGAAAAACGTACAGAAAAACAGCAAAATGTATGGAAAAATGTATTGAAAAAAATACAGAAAAACTACAGAAAATGTACAGAAAAACAGCAAAATGTATGGAAAAATGTAAGGAAAATCAGAAAAATGTATGGAAAAACATATGGAAAAACAGCAAAATGTACAGAAAAACATGGAAAAACGTACAGAAAAACAGCAAAATGTATGGAAAAATGTATTGAAAAAAATACAGAAAAACTATAGAAAATGTACAGAAAAACAGAAAAATGTATGGAAAAATGTAAGGAAAATCAGAAAAATATATGGAAAAACATACAGAAAGTTCCATGTTGTTGAATTTTTCATTGGTTTTAAAGAGCCATTGATGAGATGATTAATTACATGTAAAGTCAATTTTAATAATATTCTAAAACAGTTCATTGGCTGATAATTTAAATTACACACACACACACACACACACACACACTACAATTTCTTACGTTTTTTGCCTTTTTAATTGTATGTTCCTAGCATTGTGACAAAGTTTGTATGTGTGCATATTTCTCTCTCTCTCTCTCTCTCACTCTCTCTCTCTCTCTCTCTCAGGGTCTGCTCTCAGAGATCCTGCGTAAAGAGGAGGATCCTCGCTCGGCCTCTCAGTCTCTGCTGGTCAACCTGAAGGCCATGCAGAGCTTCCTGAACCTGCCCGTGGGCGAGCGAGACCGCAGCTACCAGGAGGAGAGAGAGAGGAGCAGCACCAATCACAACCACAGCAACAGTCACATGACTAACGCCAGCGCGCACAAACATGCACAGGTACACACACAGATAAATCCAGTCATTTGCATGGACATAGACATATTAAGAAGTACTCAGATTACGTTAGTAAAGTACTCCTAAAGTACTTCAGTGAAGTACTTCTCTTAACTAAAGTAAAAAAGTATGAGAGTAAAATATTCTTAAATATCCAAAATAAAGGTATTTACGAAGAATGACCCCTGCTTGAGTGTGTTAAAATGTATTTAAAATAAAATAATTCAATTTGTCATTATTATTATTATTATTATTATTATTATTATTATTATTATTATGATAAAGTGCTTGAAGTAAAATAATTTGGAGGTACATAAAATAAAATAAAATAAATTGAAAAAAAATTGTATGTACAGGGTGAAATCAGATTTTTTTGTTGCTTTTCCTCCAGGAACAATAAAGTTTTGTGTTTTTGAATGGGTGCAGACTAAGTGCAGCGCGTCCAGAGCTGAGCCGCCGCCGAAGCCGGAGACGCTGGCGAACGTGACCTCGGGGATCTACGAGGAGATCCAGCAGGAGATGAAGAGGGCGAAGGTCTCCCAGGCTCTGTTTGCCAAGGTGGCAGCCAATAAAAGCCAGGTCTGTTACCATGGAAACGGCAAACTTCCTGTTGAACTTTGATCCCTTTAACAGGAGCATCTAAAACGTTTTCGTGCACGAGTGTACGTGTTCCCTCGATGAGCTGATGACGTTTGAAAGAGTTGATAAAGGTGGGAAGAAGAGGCGTGTGTGTGTGTGTGTGTGTGTGGGCAAGTGAGGTATCTGATTACCCGCAGTGGCGTACCAAACCTCCATCCACAGATAAACAATGCGGGCAATCAAAGTACAGTCTGGCACGCAGCGGAGAGAGAGAGAGAGAGAGAGAGAGAGAGAGAGAGAGAGACCCTGAAAAGTTGTGAATGATCTAGAAACTTTTGACTTTGGGAATACCGTAACTGTGAAAAGACAGGAATACGGTAAATGAGGGAAAAAAAAAAAACAGCAAGAAGTCTGGGATGATCCTGAAAAGACGGGAATGACGCTGGAAATTATAAAAAACAAAAAATTGTAAAATGAATAATGGAAAATAAAGAAAAGTTTTCAATGAAATAGGTGGAATAATCCTAAAAACATCTGGAATAACACTGAAAAATTGGAAATAATACCAAGAATAATTTCTAACTTTAAAAAGGTCTTTCTTTCTTTCTTTCTTTCTTTCTTCAAAACTGCCAAAAACTAAACTCTTCTTCGCTGTGAATACTTTCAAGTTGGACACTCGAGTAGATAGGTAGGGTAGTGGAGGAGGAAGAGAAGGATGAAAGGAGGAGAAGGAGGAAAAACATGGAGGAGCTGGTGGAGGGATGATCACATTATCAGCATCGATTTCCAGGCCAAGCGTGTGTGTAAGCGTGTGTGTGTGTGTGTGTGTAAAAGTAAACAGCAGCTGGTGGCAGATCCTGGATCAGCCGAGTGAGATAATCCAATCTCTCTCTCTCTCTCTCTCTCTCTCTCACACACACACACACACACACACACACACACACACACACACACACTTACTCACTGGTCACCAAAGACAGACTGCTTCTCCTTTTTTCCCTTCTTTTCTCATCCCATTCTATTCTATTCTTTTCTATTCTATTCTGTTCTATTCCATTCTTTTCTTTTCTGTTCTATTCTTTTCTGTTCTATTCTGTTCTTTTCTGTACTGTTCTTTTCTGTACTATTCTATTCAATTCTGTTCTATTCTGCTCTATTCTGTCCTATTCTATTCTTTTCGATTCTATTCTTTTCTATTCTGTTCCATTTTTTTCTGTTGTATTCTTTTCTATTCTGTTCTCTTCTGTTCTGTTGTCTATTCTGTTCTGTTCTATTCTATTATTTTCTATTCCCTTCTCTTCTATTCTATTACATCTATTCGACTATGTTTTATTCTATTTTCTTTGATTCTATTCTGCTCTAGTCTCTAATTAATCAGTTCAACTAAACTGTATTCTGCTTTCTTTGATTCTATTCTATTCCATTCTATTCTATCCTCAATGATTCCATTCTGCTCTATTCTATTTCTACTTTATTCTCAGACAACAAACACAAACAATAATTTAATATTTTCAACCAAACAAAAAGGTTTTTTTTGCTATAAATGTTGCTCCAGATATTTATGTTTCTGAGAGGATAGATGCTGTTTTTTTTTTTTTTTTTTTTTNTTTTTTTTTTTTTTTTTTTGGGTGACCTTTGACCTTTCCTGTCATACCTCCAATATACCACATTTTTCAGCCTTTAGACGTCTTTTGGTATCCAGGATGGATACAAATAACGAACTGAACAGATTTAGCCAAATCGTGTTCATTTGTGATACGAAACGCAGGGATTTTCATCTTTCCGTCTCTGCGAAACAGGAAGTGGTCTCTCTTTTGTCTCGTCTCTCTCAGGGTTGGCTCTGTGAGCTGCTGAGGTGGAAGGAGAGCCCGAGCCCGGAGAACCGCACGCTGTGGGAGAACCTGAGCGCCATCAGGAGGTTCCTGGCGTCGCCGCGGGCCGAGAGAGACGCCGTCTACGAAGAGGAGTCCAGACAGCAGCACGGCGACAGGCTCCACGCCGCCGTCGCGCTACATGTCCCCGAGCCGCACGCGCAGGTTCGGACGTGTAGCCACGCCCATTCGCACCACAAAGTGTCTAATCTCCAGCTGCAAAATCCTTTTAAAGGACCATACCGGCAATTTTGCATGTTTAAGCTCAACAAATATAACCCACATACGTGTTATGTTACCAATTTCCTAAACATAAAACTGGATTTTTTGTTTTACTGCCCTTTTTTTTTTTTTAAAACCCGTAATCTTTCAAAAATCAAAATGTTCAGGTGACACACCCACTTTCTGCGCGATTGCAGAAGGCACATTTGTTTTAATCACCCAGTAAAAGCCGTTAGCAGGCAAAACGTGCAAAATTGCCGGTATGCTCCTTTAACAGGTCACAAACGTCGTTACCATCCTCGCTTCTGCATCGAAAAACTTTCAGCTCTCCCACCACCTGCCGCCGCCTCTCCTCTCTGTCACGCTCGCGTGCTCGTTGGAAGTCGATATGCTAAACNACCACCTGCCGCCGCCTCTCCTCTCTGTCACGCTCGCGTGCTCGTTGGAAGTCGATATGCTAAACGCCTGGCCCACTCACTTCCTGCCAAACACGCCCCCCCCTCCAGAAACCCAAACGCTCAGCAGCCTGGCTTAACCTCAATATCAATCAAAAACGTACCCTGTAATTATTGACGCCAAAAAAAAAAGAAAAAAAAAAGGAATTGCCATTATCTTCGTACGGGTCCTTTAATTTTGATGGCCCACAGATTTATAGCTGTGGATTCCTGCGTTTGGCTGCACCCCACCCTGCTAATAAGCTGGAGCTGTGGGCTTGTGTGTGTGTGTGTNTGTGTGTGTGTGTGTGTGTGTGTGTGTGTGTGTGTGTGTGTTAGTGGGCGGTGAAAGCTGCTCAGTCACTTCCTCAGTGGAGTGGACGGATCTGTGCTGGTGGGAAGGCCTGCATGAATTATTATCCTGATCACATGTCTCTTCACACATAATGGAATATCTTCTTTTTTGTGCAAATTATCATTGTAGACGTCAAACATAAATGAAAAAAAAAAAAAAGNAAAAAAAAAAAAAAGAGTGTATCATGGCCACGTATGATGAATTTGACACGCTTTATTAATTTTTTATCTGTCTGTCGCTAGATTAAATTGCATATATATAAAAAACGGTTGTGCCGATCTTGGCATATGCCATAACTATATATGCAGATAGAAAAAGAAAAATAAAGTTTAATTCAGCAGGGAACGTTTCTTTATTCGTTCCCTCTGTTTCGTTCAGTAGTCCACTTTTTATCAATTTGTTACTTCGTTTTAGTTCAATTGTGACCACATTTTACCAATTCGTTCCTTCGTTTAAGGCCTAGTCCACTAATACGGATATTTTTTTTAAATGGATATTTTCCCCCATCATTTAAAAAAAAATTATGTCCACACAAGCATTGTTTTATAAAATATCTCTGTCCACATGAGAACGCTCAAACGGCACAAACGCATGCCGGGTCAGCAGGTGGCGGTAAAGTCTGTCCGTCGTTTCTGGTGGACTTTAACCAGCGGATGCTGTGGACCCAGGAATATTGGGCACAGCAGTTGCAGACGCCGTTGTCTGCTGGTAAAGTGGTGCAACAACGCCAAGTTAACTTGTAAACTTGCGACTGCTATTGCTAACCAAACGAAAAGAAACCGCTACATGGTCGCCGACATCGTTGTTGATGTTACTGTTTCCGGCGCATGCTCGTTACACAAAGCAACAGCTCGACGCGCGAGGTTTAGTTCTGACATCATCGCTTCCCAAACGCTCCCTTTTAGACGGACGCGCAGAAAGCAGAGTTTTTAGAAATCTGCACTTCAGAAGCCATTTTGAAAAACGTACATTTTAGTGGCCGAAAACGCCGTTTGCGTGTGGATGAGAGGCCGAAACGCAGAGGAAGATATCCGTTTTGTAAAATATCCATATTAGCGCGGACAGGGCATTAGCTCAGTCGTGGCCACATTTCATCAGTTCATTCCCTCGTTGGCGATAGCCGATTTGTGTTTGTGTTTGTTTTCAGTGCAAAACTGTTTCCTTCCAAATACGTTTGCTGTAAAGTCGCTTGATACGACTTTTGATTGTAAGAGATCTTGTCAGATTTCTTGGTCGTTATGTGTTCTTTCTCTCAGCATCTGTTGAGGTTGAAGGCAGGACCGTAAATTCTGGTTCCGGTGAAAAATGAGACCAGAAGCAGCAGGAACGTATTGTTTTCTCCTCAGTCCACTGGTTAACAGCGCCTTTCTCATGGTTTCTTTGACTGTTTGATCAGGCACGCCACAGACAGCCCCTCCCCCCATTGAAGACCCCATCCCCGATACAGGAAGAGCCACAGCCTTCCCCCTCGCCCACCTCGCGATGCTCAGAGGACAGCCCTCAGCATGCGCTCAATCCCGGGGAGCCGAGGAAGGCGCGCTCCCGGACACGGATCTCGCTGGAGGCGCTGGGCATCCTGCAGAGCTTCATCGGCGACGTGGGACTCTACCCCGACCAGGAGGCCGTCCACACGCTGTCGGCCCAGCTGGACCTGCCCAAGCACACCGTCCTCAAGTTCTTTCAGAACCAGCGCTACAACGCCAAGCACCACGGCCAGACCGCGGAGCCGGAACCCGAGGACGAGGACGAGAACAGCCAGGGAGCCAGAAAGGAAAACACACAAATGGACGCGCTCTCTGCGCCTGAGGAATGGAGCGACGAGGGGCGAGGATCGACAGATGTGTTCGGAATGGAGGGAGGAGATGGAGGAGGAGGGGGAGGAGAGGTGGAAAAGGAGGTAGAGGAGGAAGAAGCTTCCTCCCCGCCAACCGATCAGCAGCGATAACAGGGGAGAATGCACGTGGAGACCGCACGGGACGCCATTGTGCGTTCATAACTCCACCAATCACCGTGGACATACCGTACGCCTTTAAACACGACGTCATCCGTACGACTTAGGAGTCACGTGCTATCTTTCTGCAGGCGTTGGCACCCAGTTCGTTTTTTAAATTTTTTTTTTTTTCTCGATATAAAAATCTGAGTTTACACGTTTACAGCACACGTGAGCAAATAAGGCTTTAGCTTCTGGGACGGAAGTAAAAGAAACAGAAACAACGATCAAATCCGTTGCTTTCTGAAGGTCCAAAGCAATGACATTTTTGTTTTTTAAGGTGGAGAGGACGAATTAGAGCTCCTTGGCTTGTTGGCTGCTGCTACTTCAGCTCAAAGGAGTTGACGGAAAAAGTTTGCTGTGATACGTCCTCCATTTCTCGATTGTCTATGTCATGGACGGACATTAGAAACAAATAAAAATATCGAGTATCATATTGAGTAGCTGCGGTCAGGATGGACCATGAACATCAAACCATATCTCCATATTAACTCCATTTTTCCTTCCACCTCCTCATATTTATTAATGACTTTATTCAAACGCGAGCGTTGTCGCCGTATTTATGGATTCGGTATTATTAACACTCTTCGAAATGTTTCTGTAAATGTGGAGCGAAACGGAGCCGGAACAACCAACTCAATATTCTACATTGTTAATAATAAAGTATCATCGTTTATTACTGGAAAATGTTGATAATGTAAAGATGGATCTGTTTATGAGACAAGTTGGTATGAATTCTGCATTTTAATATAAAATCATCTGTGTCAAATTGAACGCGAAAGACTTTTGTAATTGTCTCATTTAATAAACGGATTAAATATTTGTCATTATTTAATCTGAATCCCGTCTCAATTTTGTGGGTAGTTCACGAAAATCTGACATGAAAGTTTCCAGCGTGTCTAGAGTTTTCGCTATCTGCCAGCNAAAAAAAGGGTATAAAATCAGATGAATTAGGTTTTGTCATAAAACATAACTTGAAATCATACAGTCTGACACAGATTCCAACAAAGATTCACACAGTGTGACCTGCGAAGAATTCATAAAAACCGCACGATTTATGGGATGAGGTGAAGAGTTTCGTCACGATGAAGCTCGGAGTACAAATGCTGCTGCTTCGGATCGGAAGGAGCTGCTTGAGGAGATATTCCAGGAAATCCCTTGGTAGACCTGGAATACCCCGTACAGATTATATCCCATCTAGTCTGACAACAGCCTGGGATCGTCCAAAACATCGCAGGANCCCCGTACAGATTATATCCCATCTAGTCTGACAACAGCCTGGGATCGTCCAAAACATCGCAGGATGTGGCTAAACGACACGTTCGTGAGCTAACCACGATTTGAAAATGTCGCCCCGCTTTGCTTTCGTTAATAAAGTTATTTTGAATCAGGAGTTGAGATTCGCTGCAACAGGACCTGCTGCACCTGGATGAAATAAAATAAAAATTAAATTTAAAAAAATGTGTTATTACCACTGCCAAGGAGGTCGTGTGACCACTGGGATTGTTTGTCTGATTGTTAGCTGGAAATCTCGATCCATATCTTAGAAATGGTTATTAGCCTAGAAAATCAGGGAGGGAGCGTATCTATGTTCCTAGGGTCCTTTGTTCCCCAGTTCAATATTCTGTTAACGCACATTAAGTGTGCGTTAACAGAATAACCCTAACCCTAACACGAAGCTCTATTGTGCTATATAGATTTGGGGAACATAGGATCCTGGGAACAATGCCGAAACTCAATGCTAACGGGCCGAGTTAAATCAAATTTAGCATTTGTGGCTCATTTTTTTTTAACAAAAAGAAGATTTTTGGTGGCGTCCCATATCATATTCTGGATCACACAGAAGCCAGAAGCTAGATCCTTTTATTTTTTATTGGGGTGTAAATATGGTGTAAGGTGCAAATAAATGTGAAAGTGACCCGATCAAAACCAAATTTCAGAGAACCATAGAAGAAGAATTAGAGAATCGCCGAATTTCAGGGAATTTAACAGATCATTGACATTACAGCACACGCTAATCTTTTTTTTTTTTTTTTTTTTTTTTTGAATTCCAGTTTGGGTCACACATTTATTACATCAGGATGACAAACAACTGACCGAGTCATGGAATGCAACAGAATTCCCATCGGGAAGTTAACGGGAATTCTGACGTTTAGAATGCATCATATAATATTTCGTAAGCTGGAACCAATATGAAAGAAATACATTAAACCAAGCCAGTTTGGCATGTGTCTGTACATGTGTGTGTGTGTGTCTGTACGTGTGTGTGTGTGTGTGTGTGTGTGTGTGTGTGTGTTTGCTTGAAGTGTAATGAAAACTAATTATGAATCGTAATTTGCCTACATTTAATACTACCCCCGCATCAGTGAATGATGATATGGTCCAGTGGCTTTCAGCTCTCACAGCTGGCTATTAGAACCATACAGCACGCTGATAGGGACGTTAGAGGTGTGTGTGTGTGTGTGTGTGTGTGTGTGTGTGTGTGTGTGGTATGGGGACACAGGTGCTCTGTGGGCCCAGGGTAGCGTAGAGGCGTCAGGGTTGTGCAGAAAGGAGATTCTCTGTGGAACTCATGAACACACCTGTGATCCCTGTACACACACACACACACACACACACACACTGCCCCTGCACCTCCAGCACGTTAATACACACTCTGATGAACAGGCTAATACTCGCAGCAGCAGCAGTTTACACATCATTGAACGCAATACACGATAATTGGTGAAGCCACTTTGTGTGTCTTTGTGTGTGTGTGTGGCGTGTGTGTGTGCGTGCGAGCAGCGCAACACTGCTGGCCTACAATCTATAATTACTTTAAAACTTGGTTGTCTGATCATTCGTGTAGTGGATCATACTATCAGAGACCATAACATTTATAATAATAATAATAATAATAATAATAATAATAATAAGGTGGTTGGTGGTTGTGAGATGGTTGCTAAGATGTGCTCGATGGTTGTTATGCTGCTTGAGACAATTGCTAAGGTGTTGCTAAGTGGTTGCTATGATGTTCTAGGTAGTTGATCTGGGTTTTCTCATGGTTTGGGCAGCTGCCAGGGTGTTAATAGGAGGTAACTATGGTGTTCTGGGTGATTAATATGTAGTTACTAGTTATTGGTTACTAGTTACGTAGTTACTAGTTACTATAGTTATGGGTTCCTGGGGTGGTTGCTAGATGATTGTTTTGCACCTGTCATGGCATTAGGGACGGTTGCTAGGGCGTTGATAGGTTGTGGCAATGGTGTTCTGGTAGTTGGTATGTGGTTACTATAGTGTTCTGGGTGGTTGCTATGTGGTTTCTATGGTGTTCTGGTGGCTGTAATGTGATTACTATGGTGTTCTGGGTGGTTAGTATGTGGTTACCATGGTGTTCTAGGTGGTTGGTATGTGGTTACTATGGTGTTCTGGGTGGTTGCTATGTGGTTACTGTGGTGTTCTGGGTGGTTGCTATGGGGTTACTATGGTGTTCTGGGTGTTGGTATGTGGTTACTATGGTTCTAGGTGGTTGGTATGTGGTTACTATAGGTTCTGAGTGGTTGCTATGGTGTTGCTCGGTGGCTGCTGTGGTGTCCAGAACAAGAAGCAATATGGAGGATTATAAATTCACGAATCACCTGATGACATCAACAAATCACCAATCAGGTCGAAGCTCAGGACGTTTGGGCTTGTCTAATTAGACGCATTTCTACAACCTGAAGTTTTAAAACTTTAACAATGTTTAACACAAACTCCTGCTATATTATAAACACGAGAGAAAATAACTAAGAAAAAAACAGACTATGGCCCCTTTAAAACCGTATTCTCGTTGTTTTTCCATAAATCTTTCCGTTTGTTGGTGTTATTTCAGTCTTGGAGGAGCACAGCTGGCTGCCTGCTGGAGCTTCTCCTCACCAGCTGCAGACGGAATCAGCAGGTGTCGGGGATTTCACGCTCCTTCCCTTCCCAACGCTTCCCAGCGCAGCCTGCTGAACCCTTTACCAGGACCCATTAACGCTGGCTGTTTCTGAATAAAAAAAAATTTTAAAGGACCATACCAGTGATTTTGCATGTTAAAAACAACCTGCATACATGCTACTTTACTGACAACCATTTTCTAAAACATACTACTGGAGCCAGAAATATTAGAATTGTTTTTCCTACCTTCCAGGCTGCCATTGGTTTCAGTTCATTCCAGTATAATAAATATTACTCTAAAACATATTATAAATATATTACTATATTATTAATATATTAATATATAAATATATTACTATAAAAAAGTCAACTTGCAGAGACTTGAAACAAACCTTTATTTAACCAATCCAACACAGAGTCACCGGGATGGTCCTTTAAGGAAAAAAGAATCTGCCAGAACAAAAAATATTTGAACTAAAAATAACTAAACCAATGAGTGTTAATAATTTGATTTAAGCCTGTTTAGCTTCTGCAATTTAATGAAATAACACATAATTACCATTTCTGCTAACATTATTCACAACAAAACACCATTTTTTTAATGACCGTTTTTTTTTTTTTTTTANTTTTTTTTTTTTTTTTAATGTTCCTGCATTGTTTTTAATATTTTCATTTTTGTGATTTTTTTTGTTTCAGACGAAAGTTTACAATCATGATGCATCATTTGGTCGTCAGTTCAAAACGATGCAGCGAGATCTTCTCTTTCTTTTCTCCCTCTCTCCTTCCTTCCCTCCTTCCTTCCTTCCTCTCCTCTCTGTCCTCACTCTGTCTAATCAGGAGTGTTTAAAGCTTAACTGAGATGTAAACAATCAGAGGAAGTCTTTAGAGTGTAATTACAGCCAGGACACACACACACACACACACACACACCTGAACTTCCCTGTCCACACACACCTGCTAACAATTAGCTGTTGGCAGTTCAGCGTTGCCGCCTGTTTACAAATGTCATAACAGGGAGTTTTGAGGAAAACAAGATGTGTTAGTGGATGAAACTTAAAAAAAAAGAGAGAGAGAGAGAGAAGAGAATTGAAATTCTGTCATTCGAGGTCTTTCCATTCATTTTCTCTCTCATCTTTTCAGTGATATTAGGATAAATGTTGGATCCTTTGCCATGTTAGAAATATAAATTAAACTCTATCCATCCAACTTGCGTAACGTGTTTTTATTGGGCTTAAACATGAAAATCACCAGTATACTCCTTTAAGTCCTAAAACACAAAACAGAACACCAGTAGCCTGAGCTCATTCTTCAACAATTTGGAGATTTCTGTATCAGAACAGAAAACAAGGTTTCCAGTTTTTCTGGAACTCCGGCCCAGCGAGGTCGAAGGTCAAGGGAAGGCAAAATAAGAGTTGACATTCGATATGCAGATTTCACGAAGCGCGTCGACGCGTTCTGAGCGAGCTCAGAAAAATCGCTGGATGAAGATCCAGACGCATCTGTCCGTCTCTCTCCGTGTCCTCTTCCATCTCGCTGCTCGTCTGTCTTCCTGGCAGCCGGCGGTCCATCCCAAACTGGGACTGAAGCCTCCTCGGCAGACAGCGGCCCTAATTTCATTAATTATAAAGCAATATGCTGCTGGCGGCCCTCTGGAGGCGACTTTACCCGGTGCTGGCATCTGTTCAGCCCAAACATGGCGAGGGATGGAGGGATGGAGAGAGGAGAAAACAAGGACGTCTCCGACTCCTGCTACGGGTGAAGAATGGCACTGTGCGGGGACGGAGGGGAGAGGAGAGGAGGAGAACATGGTTCCTGACATAAATGTTTAAAGGAGCGTACCGGCGGTTTAGCATATTAAACCCAATAAATATAATAAATCCTTTTAATATTGCTGAAAAAGCCAGCTACTCCTGGGACTATATTTCCTGGCGGAGACATACATGTCTTCCTTCTTGGATCAGTTAAATAAAATTATTTCGACAAAAAAAAAAAAAAAAAAAAAATTTAATAGTCATGTTCTCTGTGTTGGATTACTTATCTTAGGAATGTTTCAAGTTTTGATATTTTTTTATAGCGTTCCGGAACGAACTGAAAGCAATGGCAGTCTGGAAGGTAGGAAAAACAATTCTAATAATCACCGCTAAAGCACTATAGTTTGGGAAATGGTTGTCAGGTATCTGTGGGTTGCACATATTGATATACAGCCTGATATGATATGATGTAGAATTTGAAAGAAATTATTTTCAGGTGTTTTATCAACAGTGTAGAGCAATAACAACTCTAAATTTGATGCCAACTTTTTTTTTCCTGAAATTTAAAAGGTTTTGTATCAGTTGGTATGATATAATTTATTAAACCTTTTCATTTTGAATATGTCTTTTAGATCTGTAGATCATTTGCTTTGTCTGAATCAGAGGCGAAATCGTTCCATCACTGCTCGGTTTGGTTCACTTTCACGCAGAACAAAAAAAAAAACAAGCAAAACCACCAGTATAGTCCTTTAAAAAGACCATTCTGACTTTTTTTTTTTTCTGTTCAGTTCCTTTTATAAAGAAGATAAATATGATATTCAACCAGTTTTTACCTGTTTCTCTGCAGCAAACGAAACACCCTTATGAGGGAGGAAAAAAAAAAGGCAGCAAAAACTCTGAAATGGCGACCCCGCAGCAAGGCCTGATGGGAAATGACGAGCCAGTTCCTGTTTGACAGATGAGCTTTAATGTGATTTTCAGCTCTAATTGGGGTTAAAGTCACTTAGTGTGTTGTAATGACGTTTGGCTCACGGAGCAACAGACGCCTTCCATCAGCCAAATGAAATATTAAACTGACCTACCGATGGATCACGCGTGTACACACACACACACACACACACATACACACACAGAGAGAGAGAGAGAGAGAGAGAGACATTTCTGACCTACATTCAGGGTTCACAAACAACAGAGTGTCAGGAGGAGCAGAAAACAAATGTGTGTGTGTGTGTGTGTGTAGCGGTGAAAATTTGCACCGAAGCGTGAATCAGACGCAAAATGACTCATCCTCCTGCCAAATAATTCACGATCCTGCATCTGAAGTGATGACAGCGCGACTCGACTCGCCTTTCCTCCGTCTTTGTCGCTTTCCCTGCGTGAGAGATGTTTTATTNACAGCGCGACTCGACTCGCCTTTCCTCCGTCTTTGTCGCTTTCCCTGCGTGAGAGATGTTTTATTCAACGCGTCACGTGGATCAGAAACTCGTAAATAAGTTCGGTGTTTGTGACATTTGAACCTGAATGACCATTTAGGAAAAATATGACCTATATAAAGTCAAGTTGTAAATCAAACAGGAGGAATTTGGCTGCTGGGTGTTCATCAGGTGCAGTTTCCACTTTGGCCACTAGGGTGTAATCACAGTTTGTGTCTTTGACCGCTGGGCGGGGTTACACATGGGGGCAGAGTCAAATGTGTAACCCCGCCCACAATCATCCTTGGCGACTACGTCTAAGTGACATCTTTTGATTTGAATTCAAAATCAAAAATCAAAATAACTTGTTTTTCATTCTTTGGATTTTATCCTCAACTTCAAAACAGGAAATGAGAAAAATGGTCCCGCAAGCCGAAGTTGATTTTAACATTTAAAGGAGCATACTGGCGATTGTGCATGTGCGATTGTATATGTTGTCTATCTAATATATATACAATCCACATACATACATGTTATGTTACTGACAAACATTTCCCAAAATATACAACTTTCACGGTAAATATTAGAATTGTTTTTCCTTTTTTTTTTTTTTTTTTTTTTTTTTTTTTTNCTCCAAAAATAATCGGAATAAAAAAAAAAATTTAAAGAATTGTTTTTCCTTTTTTTGTTTTTTTGATTGTTTAAGACATTGACTCCAAAAATAATCGGAATAAAAAAATAAAAAATTTAAAGAATTGTTTTTCCTTTTTTTTTGGTTGTTTAAGACATCGACTCCAAAAATAATCGGAATTAAAAAAAAAAAAATTTAAAGAATTGTTTTTCCTTTTTTTTTTGTTTTTGGTTGTTTAAGACATTGACTCCAAAAATAATAGGAATAAAAAAAAAATTTAAAGAATTGTTTTTCCTGTTTTTTTCCTTTTTTTTTTGGTTGTTTAAGACATCTACTCCAAAAATAATCGGAATAAAAAAAAAAAGATTTAAAGAATTGTTTTTCCTGCCTTCCAGACTGCCGTCGGTTTCAGATCTTTCCAGCACGCTATAAAAAAAATCAACAGGCCTGGAAAGACAATGAGGAAGAAATGATGTTGGAATCCAGCGATGTCATTGAATCCGGAGTGTTCCTGATGGTACCTGTTCCCGATGATAACGGCGCTCTGGAATGTTTTGGGAATGTAGCAGTTCTGGTCAGATCCCAGAGCACCGTGTTTCCTTTATTATAGGTCAGTGATGTGCTAAATACAGCCGGCGTATAAAAAAACCTAAATAATATGTCTGCATTTAGAGAAATCAGTGGGTGTCACTGTGGAATCCAGAGCAAACAACCACTGTGGAATCCTGGGAGAGGACGGACAATCCCACGCAAAGTCATTGTTATCCGCCATGTCAGGTTTTAGTGCCATTTTAAAGATTTATAAAGATGATACGGGAAGACGAAGAGGTCAAACTTAATAATTCCCGATAAGTCTGTCAATTTTAGCAGGAATAAGAGGAAAAAAAGACGGAATAAAGCAGATCGTAGACAATTTTTTTTTCCACACATCAATTTTTTTTTTTTTTTTTTTNTTTTTTTTTTTTTTTTTGTCTAAGACATCGACTCCAAAAATAATCGGAATAAAAATAGATATTTATAATATAATTTGTCAAAAAAGTCAGTCTGCTAATGATGACCTTTCTGTGACTGTGGATTGACCCACAGTCTGGCCTGCAGTGTTTGGACAAGTAGCATAGTAGCACCTTAAAGGACCATACCAGTGATTTTGAACATTTAGTACCCACATACAACCATTTTCTAAAACATCCTGTTATTTTGCCAAATCCCCTAATCTTTCAAAGTCAAACATTCAGGTGATCTATGCACCTTAAAATGTCACATTTCACCTGCTGACATGTACGTCCAGATGTAGAAGGGACGGCCATTTTTAATTTCTCAGTAAAGGTCGTCTATTCCCTGGCAGAGAATTATGTAAGTACCAGTTAAATAAAGGAACTTTGAGAAAAAATAAGAACATTTGGTTCACTGTGATGGACTTCCTGTCGTACATTTTGGAAAATGGTTGGCAGTCATATGACGTGTGCGAGACGCGAGTTGTATTTATTGGGCTCAAGTGTGCAAAATTGATGGTATGCTCCTTTAAAGGGCACTTAACTAAATATTTAAGTAAATGTACTTGCTGCTCTGGCTTTTTTTCTTCTTTTGTCTGTATGCATACACCCTTTTGTTGAGCCATCACTTTGGAGAAAAACAGATGAATGAATGGAGGGGGGGTGAAACCGCAGTCAGGCCCTCTACGCCTCAGCTAACGTTTGTCCAAACCTGTTATTTCTGGCGCTGTGTGTCTCAAACGGATCATTTTGACTCTCCCAGAGGAACGCGGCAGCTATAAATAACCGAGATGAAGGAGGGAAATCAGAGATTTCTGAAGCGTAATTACAGAGATTCATAAAAAAAAAAAAACTTCATTCTTCAGCAACGATGTCTGACTTGACTGACTGATCTCAAATCTACGGAAGCCCTCATGTGACATTTGCGGAAAAAAAGGTTTGCTATCATAGCCACGTACTTCAAATTCATTCCCGTACTTTATTAATACGTACACAGCAAAATTAAAATACGACTTTACATTTTGGAAATTGTCAGTAACATCATGTGTGTGTAGGTTGTATGTTTGGACTTTAACATGAAAAATCACCAGTATGGTCCTTTAACCATTAACCCTCTGGAGACACTGGGTTTGACTGGGATTATCCAAGTCCTTGTTGAGTCCTATGTCATGGACGTGTTGTGCTGGTGTTATTGGTGGAGGATGGATGGATGGATGGATGGAAGATCGATGGCTGGATGATACATGGATGATGTATGGATGTATGGATGGATGATGTATAGATGGATGGAAGATGGATGGATGGATGGATGGATGATGGATGGATGGATGGATGGATGATGGCTGGATGATGGATGATGTATGGATGTATGGATGGATGGAGGATGGATGATGGATGGATGATGTATAGATGGATGGAAGATGGATGGATGGATGGATGGATGGATGATGGATGGATGGATGGATGGATGATGGATGGATAATGGATAGATGGATGGATGGATGATGGTGGATGGATGGATGATGGAGGATGGATGGATGAATGAATGGATGGATAGATGGATGGAAGATCGACAGATGGTGGCTGGATGATGGATGGATGGATGGATGGATAGATGGATGGATGGATGGATGANTGGATAGATGGATGGAAGATCGACAGATGATGGATGGATGATGGATGGATAATGGATGGATGGATGGATGGATGGATGGATAATGGATAGATGGATGGATGATGTATGGATGATGGATGGATGGATGATGTATGGATGATGGACGGACAGATGGATGGATGGATGGATGGAGGATGGATGGATGGATGAATGAATGGATGGATAGATGGATGGAAGATCGACAGATGATGGATGGATGATGGATGGATAATGGATGGATGGATGATGGATGGATGGATAATGGATAGATGGATGGATGGATGATGGTGGATGATGGATGGATGGATGATGTATGGATGATGGACGGACGGACAGATGGATGTATGGATGATGGATGGATAATGGATAATGGATAGATGGATGGATGGATGATGGATGGATGGATGATGTATGGATGATGGACAGACAGACAGATGGATGGATGGATGATGGATGGATGGATGGACGGATGATGGATGACAGAACAGGAAGTGAAGGAAAGTGAAAATGTGTGTGTTTTAATGTATTCGGTGTGTTTTTTGACTCCTGACGTTAAAATCAGCTCTGGAACATAAAAGGATTTTTTTTGCAGCTAAATTGCTGCAATTATCAAACCTCACGACAATTATCCAAACACGGATGACAGGCGTGTGTGTGTGTGTGTGTGTGTTAGCCTTATTTTTGCCTTTTTTCTCTCTTTCTTAATTTACTTCCTGTGTTCTATCCTTGCTTCTTTACTTTTCTCTTTCATCATTTTACTTCATTTACTTCACGTTTTCTTACATTTCTCTTTTTTCTTAGCTTCTGTTTTATCTCTCCTTCTTTCCATCCCTCATTCCCACCATCTTTCCTCCTTTCCTCTCCCCTTCCTTCTTTATCTCCTTTGTGCTTTCCTTTCCTCCATTCTTTCTAGCAATTCTTTCCTTCCTTCTGTCCTTTCTTTTTTCCTCATTTTTTGCCACTCCTGATGTGTTCAGTCGCTCCCCATCTCTCTGTCTCTTCACCTGTCTCTCCATTGCTTTGTCTCTGTCCACCTGTCTCTCTGTCAGTCTCTGTCTCGCTGTCTGTTTTTCTCTCTCTAACAGTTAGTCTCTCCATCTCTCTGACTGTCTCTCCACCTGTCTCTGTGTCTTTTCTGCCTGTCTCTGTCTCTTTGTCTGTCTCTCTCCACATGTCTCTCTGTATTTTTGCCTGTTTTCTCTATCCACCTGTCTCTCTGTCTGTCTGTCTCTCTCTCTGTCTTTGTCTCTATGTCTCTCTCTCTCTCTCTCTCTGTCTGCCTGTCTCTGTCTGTCTGCCTCCCTATCTCTATGTAACAGTCAGTCTCTCCTCTCTGTCTTCTCTTTCCACCTGTCTGTGTCTTTTTTGCTTGTCTCCATCTTCTCTTGCTGCCCGTCTCTCTATCTCTTTGTCTTTTTCCACGTCTCTCTGTCTTTTTGCCTGTCTGTCTGTCTTCTCTATCCACCTGTCTCTCTGTCAGTCTCTCCATATCTCTCTCTGTCTGCCTGTCTGTCTGTCTTTCTCTCTCTGTCTGTCTCTCTCTCTCTTTGTCTGTCTCTATGTCTCTCTGTCTGCCTGTCTCCCTGTCTCTATGTAACAGTCAGTCTCTCCTTCTCTCTGTCTTCTCTTTCCACCTGTCCGTGTCTTTTTTTTGTTTGTCTCCATCTTCTCTTTCTGCCTGTCTCTCTATCTCTTTGTCTTTTTCCACGTCTCTGTCTTTCCTCTGTCTCTCTGTCTGTCTCTCTCTCTATCTTTCTGTCTTTCTCTCTCTCTCCATCTCTCCACCTGTCTGTGTCTTTTTTGCTTAAAACACGTTTCAAGTCTCCACAAGTTGATTTTTGTGGCATACTGGAAAGAACTGAAAGCAATGGAAGGTAGGAAAAACAATTCTAAAAGTTACTGCTCCTGTCGTATGTTTTAGAAAATACATGTTACATAACATAACAACGACACGGTCCTTTAGTACTTAAGTAAATGTGTTTCGGTTTAATGTGTCAAGAACGGAGAAACTAGAAATGAACAAATAATTCAGAGTTTGTATGAAAGCCTCAGCACAGCAAGGTGATTTTTATGACGCAATACTGCCACCTAGTGGACATTTCTGCTCATTACAGCGACATCCGCTCAAATATGACCAAACTTGCAGGCTGGAAAAACACAAAAAGGCAAAGTGTGTCAGGCTGAAATGTTTCTCTTTTTGAAATTAAAAGTACACACATGATAAAGATGGATTTTGTTTTCGGTCTTAGCGCCTCCCGTTGATTAGTTTTCCTCCCGTTCCTTCACCATGACGACCAGTAAGAATTTTCTCTCATCTCCGTTTTTGTAATCCTCAGATAAAGAAGAAAAAAGAAGGCATACCTCCACCAAGGCCAACAAAATACCCAATAAAAATAAAAAAAAATTAAAACTGTAAAAGCCTATATTTCCTGGTGGATGAAAATATTGTGTATGCAGGTTGCATTTATTGGGCTCAAGCATGCAAAATCACCGGTATTGTCCTTTAAGGTGAAGTGGAAATTTCCACTAAAGAACCGCAGATTCAGCCTCAATGACAAATTATTGTTAAAAAAAAAAAAANTTTAGTTTGGTTGTTAAATTTAGCGGCGGAGTTCGGCGGTGGGCGTGTCCCGGTGCTTTCACGGGTTTAGCGGGAGGAAACGCGGTCACGTCCACGCATTATCGTCTGGATAGATTATATGGGATTTTAATCATTTTTATAATCCTTTTTAAAAATACAAAAGGAACTTTTCGTGTGTTCACGATGGAAGCGGAAACCCAAACGGCGGTGAGTAATGCCGCCTGACTTTCGAGCTAGCTAATGTCAGAAAGTTAGCTAACAGCCGTGAGTTATTGTAAACAATTTAAAGATGAAACCGCTTTTTATTACAAATTCACGATATGATTCGTTGATAAATTATGAACAACACTGCTCAAATCATCCACGCAACAAAATATTAGTAATAGAAGCGTTTCAAACTTCGTCATGCAGCAGTTTATACCTGAATTACTACTACTGTATTCTGTAAATGACTAATAGTCTGTTTTTAGAAATCGTTTATAACGCGGTACCGGGATTAATTATAACCCACCAAAGCCAGTTTAATTAGATTTATAGTTTCATAACCGTATTGCTGGTGAAAACATCCAAAATGATATAAATTGCTAGCGAAAGTTTATGCTAATTCTGGCAAGCAGGCTACATCAAAGGGTGCGCTCCCTGTTTGTTGTCTTACAATAGTTACCCGGATGTTAATTTACCTCTTATTTTACATTATGCAGCCAGTACTTATCAATCAAAATTAATATTTAATCCTCTGTTTTTTCTCATTAAGGTATTAAAGAAAGAATCTTGTATATGAGTTTATATGTAGAGTAAATATACAGGTTTAGCAGCAAGAAAATAGACTAAATGGTGTTAAATATATGTACAATTAGCTGTAAATGTAAATCTAAGTGGTATTAATAAAAGAAAATTAGTATAATATGTTCAGACACTGTATATAACAGTAAAAACTATGTTTGTATCTTTACAATCGTGACATAATTTGGCTCCTGATGGACTTAAAGATACTTTAATGAACTTGTAAGGAGATTTATTGTTTGCTGCAGGTGCATCAACATAATGTGATTTAAAAGGATAAAACTTTATTAGTATTACTAGATTAACAAAGCTTTTTTCACACAGTGGAATAAAAGGAAAAAAACACTGATAGTAAAGATTATTTAAATAATTGATTAATAATTGCTTTTTAAAATGTGATTTTTTGTTTTGGGGGGGGTGGCCCTTTCAAATAAATACACCAATAAATAAAGTTCAAATCGTGGATTTATTAAACAATCTTCCAAAATTGTATTAGGAAAAGTACTTTTCTGCTTATTTTTTTTAATGCAGTGCTCACAAATGATTCTCAACTTGAACCTTTACGCTAGAAAATGAAAATATATCAGAGAATTTCTTTTCTTTTTTTTTTTAATGTAAGGACCATGCCGGTGATTTTTGCATGTTTAAGCCCAATAAATGTATATATGTTGGGTTTACACATGCAAAAGAACTGCGCTAATTTTTCAAAATATATTTGACCATTAAATTCCTTCCTCCAAAACAATCCTAGAACTTTCCGATAACAGTAGAGTCAGTAATGCTGTGGGGGTGGGGGTTGGGGGAGAAAGATCTGGAGACTTGGTCCAAATTAAAGGAATTATGAAGAAAGAATTCCCATTCCATCCTTCAAATACGCGATTCCATCTGGTTTACCAATTATTGGTCAGAATTTCATTCGTCAGCAGGACAACGATCCAAAATATTCATCAAAATGATGCTAAAATTACATCCATTCATAAGAGAAGCTAAAGGTTTTAAAATTCCGACTTGGCCAGAAACCAAAGTCTGAGCCTGAAATGACTTCAGAGTGCTTTGATGTGACTAATTCTTCTACAAAACTAATGACTTACATTTATTTTATGTATTTTTGTTAATTTCCTGTGCAATAAATTGTAAAACAAAGTGTGTATTGATGATTTTTATTTTTAATCTGAGGGTGGCCTCAGACTACTGGCCTGTAGGTTACATATATAAGTATAATATTTATAATTTATAATATAATAATTGTGTCAGTTTTTATGGTGTTAATTATCCTGCTATTCCTCATGACTTTCTTAAGGTTATAATCTCACTGTAAAGACAGAATCTCTGTCTGTAGCACCAACATCTCTAGAACCCGGCACTGTATGAAGTTGAAATTCAGCAAGTTTATTGCGCAGGACCCAAGGACGTGCAACATCACGTGTGAAGTTTGGATGAGCGGTTCTCAAATTAAGCTGTGCTGGTAAAAAGTAGTCCGTGTGACAGGATACACTCCGGTCCAGTGGCATGGTCTCAACCTGACCCCGTACAGCAAACAAAGCTAGCTCATGACGTGCAAACTAAAGCTTCTGTTTCAAACTTGACGTCTTCCTGTCCGTCTCAGACCAGCAGCAGCGCCCCCTCCCCCGACCAGCCATCTCTGGAAAACCTCAGCGGCATCGACGGCCTGAGCTTCCACGCCTCCTGCTTCGGAACCGTTATTCCCAACCGCATATTTGTGGGTCGGCTGGACTACAGGGTATGCAGCGTTCCTAACGACAGACGTGATGTAACAAGCACAAGCAAATAACAGCGTGTGTGTGTGTGCGTGCGTGTAGGTTAGCGAGTATGACCTGAGACACATCTTCTCTCAGCACGGCATGGTGAAAGAGGTGAAAATTGTGGTGGATCGCTTAGGACTGTCAAAGGGGTGAGTTTGCCGTGGCGCGTCATGCACTTAAAGGACCACACCGGTGATTTTTGCACGTTTGAGCCCAATTAAAATACTGCTGGAGCGGCACATATTAGAATTGTTTTTCCGATCTTCCAGTCTGCCATTGACTTCAGTTCATTCTAGCACGGTATAAAAATTGGAACGTGTAAGCGGGTAGCATTTATTGGGCTCAAACATGCAAAATTACTGGTCTGGTCCTTTAACGACCAAACAATAGCATGTAACAGTAACTTTCTGCCTTTCAGAATTGATGCATTTACATTTTATTTATAGATAAAATGATATGATGCTGTTGGTTGCTATGGCAACCGGTACAGAACTATCTTGGTTTTCTGTCCCGATCAGATACGGGTTCGTCACATTCGAGACCCAAGAGGATGCCCTGAAAATCCTCCACGCTGTAAGTAAAGAACGCCGCTGAAGCATCCTTCAATACGCTTCCATATATTTTACCGGAATATTAAATATATACAAACGAATATGATGTTTTGTGGTTTCTATTCCTACATCCGCTGCATTAAAGGCTGATGGATTCTACATCAAAGAAAAGAAGGTCAACATTGGTCAGGCCATCTACAAGCGGCGAGCTTTGGCCCACAGTGAGTAAACTGTTCGTACCATGACAAATTCATTTTTATTTTTTATGTTATTTCACAATGTTTGTTTCTCTGCCGTTCTTGTAATAAACTTTATTTTCCGCTCGTGCATGGTATCATTTTTTGCCCAGCATCATTTCATCTCCAAGTCTGATCTGTAATTTTGTCAAAACAACAAAGTATATAAATAAGAAAGTATAAAAATCTTTAAAAAAAAAAAAAAAAATGACTGAGGGATTCTCATTGGATTGTGAGGGTTCTCTTCCGCCTAGAAACCGCACCTGATTGGTCGATCGTGTCCTTTAAGGGTCTGAGCAATTCTTTGCTGTTTTCTCGCATCTCTGTGTGGGAAAACAGCAAAAATAAAGCGCAAAAACTGCTTTTAATCATGACAGAAAAAAATTTTATAGAAAACGTACACGAGGATAAATACTTGATCAGGCGACATAAACAAGGCTTTTAAACCTCCAAGCCTTAGCAATCGATGCAAGATAAATTGATCTTCTGACTAAATGACACATCGTTGGTGATGATGCCGAACTCTTGTCTGGGTTTTTTTTTGTTTTAGCCAAGAGCTGCGACCCCACCATGTCCCTCCCCATGCACTGCGGGACCCTGTACCTGACCACCTCCAACGGCTACCCCTACACCTACCACAACGGAGTGGCCTACTTCCAGAACCCCAACATGAGCCCGCCTGCCCAGCACCTGCCTGTCAGTCCTTGCTCGCAACACACACACACACACACATACACATACTCACACTCCTAAAACACACACACACACACACACACACACACACACTCCTGAAACGCCTCAGGAAAACACATCAAACTTTTGATTCAGCAGAAAAATGCAACATTAAAGGACCATACTGGCGATCCTGCATGTTTGAGCACGATATACACAATCCACGCACATGTTACCGACAACCATTTCACAAACAATACGATTTTACCAGTAAATTTTAGATTGTTTTTCCTACTTTCCAGACTGCCATTGGTTTCAGTTCATTCCACTATGCTATAAAAAATCAACATAGAGACTTGAAAGATTCAAGAGGATAAATCTAAAGACTTTTTTTTTCCACAGTCTGTTTTGCTTTTAATTATCCATGGTTGGCAATTTGATGCATCCTGATTCTGGGAACGCATCCTTGCAAGTCCACGTTGGGAGGTTGAATTAATTCTAACACGGTTGTCGCGGTGCATTTGAACTCGGAGGTCATCAGGATCCCGTTAAAGGACCATACCATCCATTTTGCATGTTTGAGCCTAATATATTCAATTTTCATACATGTTACGTTACTGACACCATTTCCTGAAGGATAAAACCGTATTTTAGCTTTCCTGATATTTTACAAAATCTCTTAATATTTCAAAATCAAATATTCAAGTGATACACCCACCTTAAAAATCAGTGTTTCTCCTGCTAATAGTTACACAGCCTTATGAAGTCATGGTCTTTTAAATTTTTCTATAAACGCAGGTCTTCTTTTGGGACTATAGTCCCTGGTGGAGGCATACATTCACTCCACGCTTTTTATTGAGCTTAAACACTAAAATTACATAACTTCTAAAAAAACCTGAATACACGTCTTGTTGGTGATGATGGATTACCTATCCCAAGAACGTTTACAGTATCAACAAGTTGATTTTAATAGCAGAATGAACTGAAACCAATGGAGGTCTGGAAGGTAGGAAAAACATTTTTAATTCACCGTTTCAGTAGTATGCTTTGGGAAATGTTTGTCAGTAACGTTACATGTATGAAAATTGAATATATTAGGCTCAAACATTAAGAGCAGAGTTTCATCCAGACCTCAGAGAACTGTTTTAGTCTGGATGTATAAACTGAATGCACCATTCATACACTGACCGGTGTGCAATGAATTATGGGGGTTCTGAGAAGAGGAAAACCACTGAAACCACCTCACTGATCTGTCGCAACGTTCTCATTCTTCAGATATCCTTCAGATGTCTTGAATTTAAAGTTTCAGCTGTTTAAGGTCCTGAGAAAGTCAAGTTAAGAATGCATATTCATTGTTAAGCGTGATTTATACCTGATTTTTGTCTTGCAGGCTCCTCCAGTGATCTACCCCCAGTCTCCTCAGGTCGTCTACCAGCCCCCCACCTATCAGCACTATCAGGTCAGATCCCACATGACTGCTCAGATCTCAGTATTTACCCGCTACACACCCTTAAAAGGGCTATACTGGTGATTTTGCACACTTGAACCCCACTGCATACACGTTACATTACTGACAACCATTTCCAAAAACTTACTACTTTAGCGGTAAATTTTGGAAAACATTTTTTTTCCTACCTTCTGGAATAATTGCAGTTCATTCCAGTACACTGTAAAACAAAAAAATCAGTTTAGAGACTTCAGTCGTGCTTGAGATACGTAATCCATCACAGCAAACACGACGTCTATGAAGTGTTTTTGTTGAAGTAACTTTATTTATCCAGTCAAACTTGGAGCTGCACAGAAGCTGATGTATGGCTCCGCCAGGAAATAAAGTCCCAGGAGAAGACAGCTTTTACTTAGAAATTAAAATGACCATCCATTCCACATTCGGACGTACGTGTCAGCAGGCGAAATATAAATTCTAAGGTGCTAGTATCACCTGAATGTTTGATTTTGAAAGATCAGGGGATTTGGCAAAATAACAGGAAAACTAAAATGTGGTTTTATGGTTTGGAAATTCTTTGTCATTCACACAATGTGTATTACATTTATTGGTGCAAAATCACCGGTTTGGCCCTTTGGAATAAGCCATACTTTTCTGTTGTGACTGTGCACGGCTCGTTTCTTAATCAGAAGCACGCCAGCTCGTTTCCACGCCTCAGCAAATCAACTTACAAACTACACAACAGTGATTCACGCCATTTTCAGTCCGATTATGACGATTAAATGAGGTTTGCTTTAACTGGATTCGAATTGTTAGCTTGACCGATCCGGAATCGGCGAACCTGAACGAAGCCGCGCGCTAACTCGTCTTTTTGCTGCTCCTCCCCAGTGTGTCCCGAACCAGATCCAGTGGAACATTGTCCAGGTGGGTCGCATCAAGCCGGCAAATATAAAACGGCACATGAATTCTGATGATTTTTTTATATAATCTGGTGTCCTGAATGTTTTGAACCAGTTCGTGTCTGTCGTTCAGGCTCCGGTGGTCTCCAACCCAGTCATGTTCTCTCAGCCGTACCAGCCCGCCGATGAAGGCTCGGCCCTGCCCCCTCCGCCCACACTGGATGACTCGCAAACAGAGGTACAGACAAGCATCCAGCCACCTGTTCTTGCCGCATACTGGTTTAAAGGAGCAAACCTGTGATTTTGCACGTTTAAGCCCAACGAATATGACCCGCACCCACGCTGCCTTGCTGACAGCCATTTTCCTCTAAACCCCCTAATGTTTAAAAATCAAACATTCAGGTGATAAGCCCACCTTGAAGTTCAACTTTTTGTCTGCTAACATGTATGTCCGAATGTAGAAGGCACGGTCGTTTTTAATTTCTGGGTAAAAGCCGTCTTCTCCTGGGACTATATTCCCTGGTGGAGACATACATTTTCTTCCCCATATCTCCATGTTGGACTTTTTAAATGAAGTAACTTCGATAAAAAAATAAGAACAACGTTTGGTTTGCTGCAATGGATCACTTATCTCATGTACGTTCCAAGTCTCTATAAGCTGATTTTCGCAGTGTGCTGGATTGAACCGAAAACAGGAAAAACATGTTTCGGAAACTTGTTGTCACTTAACATGCACACAGGATGTATTAACTGGACTTCAACGTGCAAAATCACCAGTATTCTCCTTTATCTGCCACGTGTTTCACCTGGTTGTGAGAGTCTGGTAAACTCAACGCTTTTGCTTTGGTCTTCCACCAGTTCATACAGCCTCTGGTGCAGGCGGCGTGCCCTATGTATCCTCAGAGGACGGAGGGAATGATGCCCTGGAATCCCGGAAAGGTAACGGGCTTCCTGCATGGAATCCTCTCATGATCAGGCTGGATCGTAGCTAATGTGTGTCTTTGTGGCAACTTCAAGAAATCGGCGTTCCAATAAAATGATGTGAAGGATTCAAAGTATGGATGCGTTCCAAAGCTCAGATTTCATCGTTCCTCACTCCTTGGGTTCTGAAGCTCTTCATCATTTCCATGTTTTCCTTTGCTTCGTTCCGTTGTTCACTGCTTTAGTTGCAGTTGTCACCACGGGGCCTTCATCCAACTCCATTCTTTGTTGCAAATCACTTTGTAATTAAGTGCTCCATTAAATACTTTGTTAAAGGGCTATTTAAATCTGCATGCGTCTCCCCTGTATCTTTGTTGCGGCTTTGAGCCGGTTGTAACAAATTGGGGGCTTGTCCGGGATGTGAACCTCTCATGTGTTTCTGCCTATATGAAGGACCATAGCGGTGATTTTGCATGTTTAAGCCCAATATATACCACCTGCATTCATGTTACATTACCGACAACCATTTTCTAAAACATAAAACTGTGTTTTAGTTTTCCTGTTAACATAAAAAACCAGCAACTATAGTGCTAGTTGCTGGTTGTATATATTTGGCTTAACATGCAAAATCACTGATGCTGTCCTTTAAGTGGAACGGATTAAGATGTGAGGGAAGAGAAGGAAATAACAGTTTTGGAATGTACCCTTTCCTGAGGAATCAAAAACTTAAACAGATTTAAAAACCTTCTCAACTTCTGACAGGAAACGAGGGTTTGTGTTACCGTTACAACTTCAAGACCGATACAGTCATCACCAACAGGATTATACTGGACGGCTGGAAAAATATTGTGCAACCGCATGACGAAACCGTAAAAAAAGAGAGAGAATTTGTGTATCAAGAGAAAATTTGGGACTTTGTGAGTGCACTCCAATGCACTTTAAGATTTCTTTAGAGCCATTAGAGAAGCAGCTGTACTTTCCCAACACATCGTAGCTAACAGGATAATGGAAGATACATCCGTCAGAATCTGACATTTGGTTTTGCTGTGAACCATTTTTTTTTAATTTATCCATTTTTATTTGCATTTATACGTCACGATTCCTTTTTTTTTTTAATTGCCTGCAGAATCCGTTGTTTCAGGCCTCGCAGCTCCACCTGAAGCCAAAGTGCCGGCGCAACAACACCCGCAAGGACCACCACTGTAAGCCATACTCCCCCGAACAGCCTGAAACCTTCATGCTGGACAATTCCCAGCTGCTCATGTAGGCTCGACCCAGATACACACTCACACACACGCTGAATCAGTTCCTTTTACTCTCAACTCTGCTGCCTCCTGCAGCCATTGATTTAAAACACAACACACACACACAATCAGCTATTAATCATATGAGGAACTGTCACATAATCAGCAGCACGTTTGTGTTTTCTCTATTTTTTTTTGTTTTAACTTTTTTAAATTTTTTTTTTTTTTTTTAAGGAAGCCAGTGCTGAGCTGCCGCTCGCCACTAGGTGACTGTTTACCATCAAATATGATGAAAAGCATTTTTGCAGCAGGAAACCCAACTTTTTGAATAAAAAATAAGTTTGCCTTGTTGAAGTTTCTGGTTTTGATTGCGAGCGCCTGATTATCTAACAAATTTAAATGTGGATATTTTAAAGGACAGTACCAACAATTTTGCATGCTTGAGTTCAGTATATACGACCTGCATACGCATTACATAACTGGTTACCATTTTCCCAAAACATACTACTGGAGCAGTAAATATCAGAATTGTTTTTCCTACCTTCCAGACTGCCATTGGTTTCAGTTTTTTCCTGTATGCTTTAAAAATCTTTTTTTTTTGTAAATTAATTTTTTTTTAAATTATGTCAAATTAACTTTATTTAATTTGTCTAACACGGACCTGTACGGAAGACAATATATGTCTCCGCCAGAGAATATAGTCCCAGGAGAATACGGGTTTTTGCTTTAAAATGGCCATGCCTTCTATAATTGTGCACAAGTATCAGCAGGTGAAACACTGAAATTTAAGGTGAGGTCACCTGAACATTTGATTTTGAAAGATTAGGACATTTTGCAAAATCACACGCAAACTAAAATGTGATTTTGTCTTTTGAAAAATGCTTGGTTGTAACATAATATGCATTTATTGAGACCTAAACATGTAAAATCACCGGTATGGTCCTTAAAGATCAAGCTGTTAGCATGGAGATATTTTCTTAAAGGGGACTTGTTTAACGCAAAGGCTCAAAAGGTGACTGTATCTGGATTTGGATCAGAAGTCAAGAGAATCAACTTGAAACTTTCTAAAGAACGCAACAGATCGCAGCTTCAAAATTTGGTTAATATTGAAGATATGGTCAAGAGTCGACTTCATTTTCTAAAAAAGACGTGAATACGGTCTGTCTACTACTTCAAAAGACGACTTGTGAAAACCAAAACTCACGCAACCTTTCCTCCGTCTCCAAGGAAACATCCAGGAAACAAAAACATAAAACAACCGTACAGATGGCGGCATTTGGATGGTTTTATTGACAGTACGTCACACAAACAGCCCACACATCATCATTTCTTAAATCGCCACGCGTTTGATGGATCCCACTCTGGCGCTCATACTTCCCCACTCGTTAAATCTCCTGTACTCGCCGGGGCGCATCAGGTACTGGCGACCCCGGTAATGGGGGTGCTCGTAGAAGATCCAGTAGCCGTCCTTCACGTTGCAGGAGTGGATGTCATGGAAGTGGAAGCGGTCGTACGAGGAAGCGCAGTCGTCAGTCAGCTCCATCATCTGGCCTCCGAACTCGGCACGTTCGTAGATCATCATTTGGTGAGAGCCTTGGTGCTGTGGAGAAAGAAAATGGTGAATAATAGGGCTGGATATCGATTCTGACCTCCTGATTCGATTTGATTTCCAAAGCCCCGATTCGATTCGATTCTGTTAAATTCTGGAAAATGTTGTTAGGTTTATGTCTTCTAAATTACATTATTGTATAAAAAACTAAAGACATTCTTTTGAAATATATATTGAGAACTTAACGCGTGTATTAAAGGAAACTGGTTCAGGCTGACCTTTGACCTTTTGGCTCTGATGCTTTTTGACATCCCGACTAACGTGTTGTTGCAGTCAGCGTACTGTGATTCCAGGATTTGAAACGTGTTCCAAAAATCCCTTGTTGTCATGGCGCTGCAAGGATGCATATCCTACATTTAAAAATAGTAACAACTCACTTATTGTTTTGGCTGGAGGTGAGGCAGTCTTCGCTGCCATCTCTCGTCATTCAGGTGTCGTGCTGCAGACTTCACGGCGGCGTGACGCCTTGTTAAGCAGTTCAACAAGTTTGTTGTGTTGCCGCAAAATTTTACTTCTGAGTTACATGTTTTGCAGATGGTCTTAATTTTGTCAGGCTAACTTGTGTCCTTTTGGTTTTGAAGCCAAAATATTTCCAAATATATGCTCTAAACGTCGGAGGTGCTGGTGTTGTGCTGAAACCTGCATCCCTGCTGAAAATTACGATCCCACTTATGCTGAGACGCCAGAGTCACAGCTGCCATGTTGTTTTTAATACAAGCTTGGTCTTCTGTGCTTTTTGTAGCAGAATAGTTGCGTTATGTCACACGGAACTTATGTTACTAGCGTTACTTATGCTATTTGTATTACTTATGCTACTAGCACTACATATGCTAATAGCGTCACTTATGCTATTAGCGTTACTTATGCTACTAGCATTACTTATGCTACTTGTGTTACTTAAGCTACTAGCGTTACATATACTACTAGCATTACTTATGCTGCTAAAGTTATGCTACTTGTGTTACTTATGTTACTAGCATTACATATGCTACTAGCGTTACTTATGCTACTAGTGTTCCTTATGCTATTATAGTTACTTATTCTGTTTGTGTTACATATGCTACTAGCGTTACATATGCTCCTAGCATTACTTGTGCTGCTAATGTTACTTATGCTACTAGTGTTACTTATGGTACTAGTGTTCCTTACACTACTAGAGTTACTTATGTTACTTGTGTTCTTATGCTATTAGCATTACTTAGGCTACTAACGTTACTTATGCTATTAGCATTACTTGTGCCAATAGAGTTACTTATGCTACTTGAGTTACTTATGCTTCTAGCGTTACTTATGCTGCTAGTGTTACTTATGCTACTAGCATTAATTACTTAAACTGCTAGTGTTACTTATGCTACTAGCATTTTACTTATGCTACTGGCGTTACTTGTGCAGCTAGTTTTACTTATGCTACTAGCGTTACTTGTGCTAGTAGTGTTTGCTACTAGCGTTACTTGCGCTACTAGCATTACTTGTACCGCTAGTTTTACTTGTGCTAGAGTTATTTACCATATTCTACTAGCATTACTTATGCTTCTAGCGCTTATGCTACTTGCTATTACTTGTGCTTCTAGCGTTACTTATGCTACTGGCATTACTTATAGGGTTGCCCCCTGTCCTGTATAATACGGGATCGTCCCAGATTTCAAAGTAAAATGCTATGTCCCATATTGATTCAGTACGAGACGCAGTTTGTCACATATTTTCATGTCGTTTCATATATAACACTAGGTCTTCAGTGTGCTGAAAATGACATTCAAACCTGCTTTACAGCAGAGTTGAGAAGTGTAATTTTACTGGTAGTGACTGTGGCTCCAGAATCTGGAGTTTACAGGTCACCTGGAGCCAACTGAGCCTGTCTGTCTGGAGTCAGACTGATGGGCTCAGCCTCTGCATGCTGCTGCATGAGAGTGCACGTTACTTGAATAAAGTACTGTTAGCCATGCGTGTTGTAATGGATTGCTTTGAAGTCATTTCAGCACCAGGTGAAAAAAAATTCCTCCCCCCCGTCATGTCCTGTATTTTGCCAGAACAACGGTGGCAACCCAAGTTACTTACGCTACTAACTTTACTTAAGCTACTAGCATTCAATTAAAAATCAGACTATTTAAAAGATAATTTTTTTTATTTTATGAATCGATAATTGAATCATTTAAATGTGAATTGCAATTAATCAAAAAATCGATTGCGCCCCCNAGTGAACAGAGAGAAAACCATCTTAAGGTATTCCTCCCAAAACGCCGTGGTGAGGCCTACCGTGGGGATCATGCGGCAGGATCTCACGCAGTCGTTGAATCCCATCCAGCGCTGGTAGTCTGGGTAGTCCCCCCTCCTCAGGAAGTACTGGTAACCCGTGTAGCTCGGTCTCTCGTAGACCATCCAGTCGCCGCTGTCCACCCTGATGGAGTTGCAGCGGCTGAAGTGGGAATGCAGGTCGGAGCATTCACCGCTGCACTCGTAGGAGCGACCCTGGAAGTTCCTGTCCTCGTAGAAGATGATCTGGGAAAAACATAAAAATCGACATTGACTTCGTCATTGTCTCCGCCAAGGAGGTCATGTGATCATCGTGTGATCATCATAGCTCATTAAACGAATAAATTATTTTGGTGGTGAAACTACTGTCGACCTGATGGTGGCGCTGCAATAACCACTTTTACATTTCAGCCTGTAACTGTCAATCAACAAGTCATCAAGTCTAGATGCATCTAACCATACAGGCCACGCCCATTTCTGCCTGACCAGATTTCCACCACTTTGAATTTTTTTTAAAACAGTTTTTTCGTATCTCCTCCTACAATTTTGTCTCAGTCATCACAAAATTTTGCATGTAGAATGTCTGGACCAAATTGGAAAAAGTTATATATATATTTTTACGTTTATGCTACAGTTGGCTGTGTCGTCCTGCCTATAAAATCCCTAGCACGTGCTGTCATGTTTGGAGATTACGAACACTTTGCCACGTGACAGAGTCCGGTAAACGCTCGCCGTTCATCGGTTTTGCCGGAATAATCCGCAGAGGACGCAGAGCGACACGAGCATCCTTACCTTCCCCATTGCGTCGGCTGGCCTCTGTCACGCTGTGGCCGCAGCCGTGGGCTCGCCGCTTCCTTTTATAACTCGTGGACGACCCGCGTCATTGTCTCCACACAATGAGCAAGGTCAGCTTTTTTCTCACGGAACAATCCCGGGTNGACCCGCGTCATTGTCTCCACACAATGAGCAAGGTCAGCTTTTTTCTCACGGAACAATCCCGGGTTTTTGTTTGCACGGTGGACAAAGCAGATCAGCCGTTTTCTCTCTGGACGCCGGCTGCTTTTCTAGGTTGATACAAACACCAACTGCAAAGCAACTCAGGATCATCAAACATCCGTGAATCCTACCGTTTTTATTTTTCCTTTCTCTAATTATTCCAATATATTTATTATTACAAATCACTTAAAACGCTGTGCTTTTAATGTGAGTGGTGACAGTGTATAGATACTTGAATAATTTTGTAAAATACTGAACCGTGTAGCGACTTTAGATGAAGTCGTGTCCTTTATTAAATCAATCAAAACGTGTTAGCTTGAAATAATATCTGTAAACCATAAAAATGAAGAGTTCTGTGGATATTAACGCGACATCACATTGAGAAATCTCACAGCATTTTCATTTGAATTCAGACTTGACTCTTCCTCGCGTCAGCACAACTCGCCTTTTAAGAGTCAGGAGTCGTTACCTCCACCGAGTTTTTTTTTTCTTTTCTTTTAAAGCCTTTTTTGAGCTCCAAAGAAAGCACGTATTGATACTGACTCATCATCATCATCACCATCATCATCATCATCGTTCTGCTGATTCATCCATCGACCTCATTTGGATATTGATGAATACTTTGATGGAGCTGCAGCAAGAAGCGGCACTTACAGGGAGTCCAGACGGAGGAAGGTAACTTATCACTTATTTTTTAAAATATTCTTTTTTGTGCATTTGTTCGAGATTCTTCCAGATTCTCACCTCTGATCTTTTCCGCAGATCGCCTTTTTTGAGGAGAAGAGGTTCCAGGACCGCTGCTACGGCTGCAGCAGCGACCTGCAGCTCTGTCCGGGTGGAGAGCAGTTTCTGGGCGATTTATGAGTGAGAGCCAGCTACAACGACTTCGTGTACATCCTCAGCACCAGCAAGTACGTAGACAACCAGCAGCACGGCCTTCAATCCTGCTGAGTCGTCAAGAATTTAAGAGGCCTAAAAAGTGACAGATAAGGATGAGAGCAGGTAGAACAAAACTGAAATATTTTGTGTTTAACAAGATCATTCGATTATTTGCTACGGATAAACTTGAATATGAGACCAAAAAGTTGCTGTCATGAGAAAAGTAGATGATGATGTCATGACTGAAGCTGATTTGGACGCCCGAGTCTGCAGATTTTCATTCCATACACAGCAAATTTCTTGTATGTACGCGTAAAAGAATGAGAGCGGCTTCGGATAATTCGTCTCCATGTTTAATGGACTCAAATTTATGACCATAATTAATACAAAAAATAAAACAAGAAGGCACTCCGAAAGCACATACCTCCACCATGGCCAACAAAATCCCCAATTAAAAAAAACAACAAAAAACTCCACTCTCCACCTTGCTGCTCCAGAAGGAGTTTTGACATTTTGATACCGCGACAATGATGCATATGAATTAGTGTTTAATGATATATTGATGTGAGTGCAGCAGTTTGAGCAGATTTGGGTGGTGTAGCTTGAGGCGGTGCTGGTGTTTAGGCGGAGGTGACACAGTGGGTGTAGCACAGTGGGGCTGGAAACAAAAAAGGCAGCAAATCCCGCTGATGATTCAGGAGGATTTGCCAAAACATCCCATGTATCCTAGCAACCATTGTGTTGAGGCGACAACCAGAAAAAGACAAAAAAAAAAAACNCACACACACACACACACACACACACACACACACACACACACTCATAAACACACATGACGGATTAGACCGATGTATGATTTTATTCGTATTTCATACTCATACAGCTGTGGAAACGCAATGTTTGAGGTTTTTTAACCTCTTAAAACCTTAAATCCCTCTCTTAAATCTCTTAAAATCCACTTATTTTTTTAAAATTTCAACTTATTGTGAATACTCAAATGGAAATGCACTGCAAGAAAAACTACATGCGTAAAATATCAACTTTTTGAAAAAAAAAAGAGTAAACGCAACAAAAATCCTACATAAATAAGCTGAGACATAAAGTAAAAATGCTGTTATATCCTTTCAACTTTAATAAATCATAATTAAAACAGCTGCATGTACCAGTTGGTTTGGTTCGGTTTCACATCGAAAAAATACAACCGGACCAAAATAGTCAACAAAAGTCATGTGAGAACATTCTCTCTGCTCATTGGTCAAAAGTGTCTGGGGGTGGGATAAAAAAAATCAAACCAGCAAAAGTTTAAAATGCTGGAAAACTTAATAACACGGGACAAATACAGGATATTTTCCAAGTCATAGTCATTATTGGGTTCATATATAAAGGAAAATTAAGACGACAGAAGCTGGATTTGACTTAAAGACAACGTGGAATATATTATGTGTTATACAGTATATGTGCTATATTAATTGAACTCATGCGGTTATAGTCTGCGCTGTTCTCCAACACCATATAATCATAGATCACATTTTATGGTTTCTGTTAGCTAGAGAGCAGCCTGAACACCAGATCTCAAAAATATAATTCAGAAATAAATTTAAAAAACCAAACATTTATTAAATATAGACAGTTTCCNAAAAAAAAAAAAAAAAAAAAAAAAAAAAAAAAATCGATACTGGTAGATAATTTTCAATATATTAAATTGACTTTCATACACTATTATTAATCCTGTCACTTTATGGCACAATTACATTCTACTACAACACAAATATCGCTGCTTTTTTATTAAGAAAAGTTAAAAAACAAACAAACAAAAAAAAATGGAAATAGAAGATGAATGATGCAGGATGAGACAAGAGCCACTTAGTGGCAAAAGACCCTCATTACACAGCAGAACATGAAAGCTACTGAAGCATGTGGAATACATGAAAAATCATCCATCCATCATTCTCTGTACGAGCCTATTACAAATCAGTAAAAAGTTTCTACATAATACACATTAAAACTATCACATCTTAATCAGGCAGCGTGTTGGCTTATCATATTTATGACATTTTAAAATCGCGACTTACTGCGTCAAAATTATAAGATAAGATAAACTTTTATTTATCCTAAAGGAAATTATTGTCCCAAGGTTTCTTTGCAGTACAAGTTACATAAGGTGCAATAAAAACAATAAAGTGAAGTACTGCAAATGCAAAAATTACAAATTAAACTTTACCAAAAAAAATTATATACTATACTAAAACTAAAACTACTGTATATACAATATATATATGCAAATACAAATATACAGCTACACAAAGATGAGGTAAGATAAGATGCATATGTACATAGTACAGTGTAACTTGGCATCTCATAATTACCAAGCAGTAAGTTCATATTATTAGACAGTATCGCATAATTATGATTTTGCTTTTAAAATTATTATGGGATAATAATTTAGAATGTCAAATTATACTGACAGTATCATATTTGGAATTTACATAGTGTCTTAAGAATTTGATTTTATTTTTTCTAATCAGTAATTGATAACTTTCAAAGAGTAAATGGGTTTCTGCATATTAAATGATAAGAAAACAACCAGATGATGTCTAATTACATCATGTGACATTAGATAACAACATCTTCATTTATCTGGTTATAAATAAAGCATAAAGATCAGGGATGTGATGTGATATGGACATAAACAGGAAACATGGCAAACGAGTAACATCATGCTGAGCTCAGCTGTTATCAGCACAGATCCGTTCTGGCATTCAATCACACACAATAACAACTACGCAACCTGTACACAACTCATCCAGACAATCAAGATTCCCTTCACTTTTGCTGCTGCATAGTGAGGCATATCTAATATTTTTGTGGAGGTAATATAATTTCTTTGTTGTTTGCTGTTTTTCACATCAACTGTATTCATTTGATCGAAATGATAATAACTTTTAAAGTTCCAGAGGTATTGACCTGATATGCCCTCTCAGACTTTAACCTCTTCCCAAATAGCTGGGAGCCGTTTGGCCTCAGGTGACATCATAAAAGCTGTGGATGATTTGTTTGAACAGCAAACAAACTAGCGTCAATGAGACTGGGATAAAAAAAAAAAAAAAAAAAAAATATCCCTCCAGCATTGTTGACAGAAGTGTGTGGAGTTGGAAGGAGAACATACGAGAGAATACCTGGAATGATCTTTTCGTGCTACGCTCAGAATTTATCAAACACTTCATAATGCCTGTTAGAGGCCTGTGTTGCAATGTGTGGAAAGTGTAGTTATATAGGTGTGTGTGTGTGTACTGTATATATCTATATATACATACACACACAATTAATAGTAATTATTAAAACATAGTATTATATAATTATTATTGTATAGCATATAATTATTATTCAAACATTATTATTACTATTAAAATAACTAATAGTACCAGGGATAATTTGAGCTCATTAATTACTATTAATGAGTAAATTTATTTCTGTAGTTATTTCAAGTCATGTTAATTGGTTAAATTAAATAACTCCTTTATTATTTTTTACTTACCAATATTTATTTTTATTTTACATAAAGGTAGTAAAGAATAATTACTGTGTACATTCTTATCTTAATATTTGTTTTGTTCTGGCCCTTTAAGAGAGCTGCGATTCATGAATGAAACGAGGCCATTCATAAAAAAAATTCCAGGGCGGGACGTCGAAAGCAGAAAGCGGATTGGTTCGCACTTTGAATGACGTGGCCTAACAGCCAATCAGAAGGAGGCAGCGGGATCCGTCCAATTTCAGTGATATCAGAGCTTCCATTGAGTAAATCCACAGTCGAGTTTTATCCGAGGACGTGCGGGGAATATAAAGGAGGAAAGCTGCGTGGAATTAATCCCCCCACGAAACTTCACTCACCCACGTAAGTCCTGAGCTAATACTCAACACTATAATAAAAAGCTGCATGTTTGGCTGCGTGTAGCTTTAACTAAAAGCACTAATAGCTGCAGCGATAGATATGTGTTAGAGCGAACGCCATTTTAAAAGAAACGGCTCCACCGCGTCCATTTTCCTGCTTCTTAACGAACACCGGGAGTCCTTCTCCGTACTCTCGGGTTAATTTGTGAATGGCGAGTCGGTGCCCACCCCCNTCCCCTCCTGCCAGGATCCCGTTTCACTTCATTGAGAAAAACAAGGAGGTCCCACGGTGCAGGGCACGTCACGCCAAACTCCACTTACAACGTCCTCGATTTACCGTTACCGCGCTTGTATTCCGACCTGCGCGTACTTTACAATATTATTCTTAATTAATCCAAAATACTCATGAGTCATTCTTTAATTCGGCTCAGGCCTGGTTACACTGAATGTACCAAGCAGGCTTTAATTTGCGTAAAATGTACACGTTTCTCTGGTAAGTTTGTTAATTACTGACGGTGTTTTTCCAGCAAAATCCAAACTTCCAGGGCGGAGTTTTTCCTGTTATTACATAACTACAAATGTTTTGTAGATAATGTAACGACAAATATGATGTAGCCTATATGATTAATGCTTTCCAGTGTGAGTTAATACATTGGTAATAATGTATGATTGATATTTTGACATATTCTTTGTGGTCAAACTTTACTGTACTTTACTGTATTTACAGTAAAGTACAGTAAAGTTTGTGTCTGTAAACGAAACTTTTCTAAAACTGCATCCTGTTTTTACGTTATTGTACATTAATTTCTGAGGTCATGATTCTGAAATGTTGTTGCAGTGGTTCTCAATGTGTGGGACGTGTACCACTTGAAGCTCTGGTCAACTCACCAGTCAACTGGAAATTTCTGTAGAAAATCGAAGCAAAAATAAATAAAATCTATGGAAATTCTGCATTTCCTAGATAGAAATCAAAGAATAGATGTCTATGATTGTAGAACAAAAAAAAATTTGCATATCCATATTTACACCTGTGTTATGTATATTTCAGGATATAGATCATATGCAATACTTGATAAGATAAACTTTATTGATCCCATGAGGGAAAATTAAAGCGTTGCAGCAGTATGTACAAGCAGACAAGGAGTACAAAATTAATAACAATAATCATAATAATAATAATTTTATTTATAAATCACTTTTCCAGCAAAAGCACAAAGTGCTTTCCAGAGAAGGGAAAATAAAATAAAAAACATTGGATGCCCTGAAAGTAGAAAAAAAAAAAAATCAAGTAAAAGCAATCTGTATAAGAAATAAAATAAAATATTAAAAACTAAAAGTGGTTCACTTTAAAAATAAAAAGCATAAAAAGCAATAAGATTAAAAAAGAGGGTTATGGATTGGGTAAAAGAATAAAAGCAGTAATAAAATGTGCTTAATTATACTGTAAAAAAATCAAATTACTTAGTGGACCATAGTGTAAATCATTAAAAATAAATTATTAATAAAATCAATAAACATATCGTACAAAATTCAAAATATGGCAGGAAAAATAAAACATCTGAGGCAGATGAATAACTGGAGTGGTGAGTTGTTTGTTCATGTCTTATTTTTAAAATATAAAAATATATAGCAATGAAAGAATCGACAAAATATTAAAGAAAAATTATTATACAAAAAAAAAAAAAACAGGATTTCCTTCAGACTTACTCTTTAAAGACAAACTACAGAGTCCATTCTCTGTGAGTACTAGGTGAAGTTTTACTGAAACGTTTTCTCTTTGCTCAGAGGTGGTAATTGCTCCCACAGTTTGAGAACCATTGCACATAAATTGCTTCAGGCTGGCAATAAATTAAAAAAGTTATTTTAATTAAAACAGAGCGGGTTCTTGTGCTGTTTGAGCAAACGTTAAAGTTACACGGTAAAGTTCCATTTCCCTTACTAAAGGAGCATACCGGTGATTTTGCGTCTTCGATCCAGATAAATTATATTAGGGCCGTCCATTTTCCAAAACGCACACTGCTGAAGTGGTAACATTTTAAAATAGTTTTTCCTACCTTTAAGTTCATTCCAATAGATATAAAAATAGTCTGGGAGAGAACTGAAACAGTAATCCATCGCAGCGAAAACAATGTCTGTTAAATATTTTAATTAATAAGTTCATTAAAAATAGAATTTTAAGGTGGACTTCACCTGAATATTTGATTTTTGAAAGATTAGGAGGTTTGACAAAAAAATCCCAAAAAAAAAAACAGTTTTATGCTTTGGAAAATGGTTGGCATTAATGTATTAATGTATTATTGAGCTCAAAACAACCGGTATGGTCCTTAAATTCTTAAATTAGATTCTCAACCCTTACATATTTTCAACAAACTTGATGAGCTAAATTGAGTTTAGGTTGTGGACCTTTTCTCGAGTTGTTTTGCTTTTTTCATCTTACGTTTTTGAAACATGCTATAGACTTGTAGATATGTAAATTAGTTTCATAAACCACTGATGCGTGATGTCATCGTGTCTCACCCCTCAGAGTGAAGACCCCTGCAATATGGACGGCTTTTACGACCAGCAAGTCCCTTTCGGGGTCCCAGAGAGCGTGAGTCTCGCCGTCGTTACCGTCATATTTCATCCATTTATCTGCTGTGATATGATTTGACTTTACTTTCGTTATTTTGTTGTTAAACTGGTAGAAATGTCACACGGAGGAAGCGGAGAAACGAAGCGACAGGAAGAGGAAGTTCATGGACACAGAGCTGGCTCAGGACACAGAAGGTTTGTTCATTATTCTTATTAATATTATGGCATAGTGTCCCTTTATTTAGCCTTATAAATAACCGGACTTTCCATCTTTATAACGAATATCCCAAATTAAAAATAAAATGACAACACGGTACATTTTTGAAAGATCAGAAATAAATGTTGAGCCTTTCAGCATCCTGTTATGAAAATGATTCAACTTTTTATTCAAATGTAGTGCTTAATTTGGGAATATTTATAGCTAAAACTTTGACATTTTTATGGTTATTTTGTTAATATTCAAGACTTTTACAGCTTTATAGTTTTCCAGTCAAAACCTCTTCGTAAAATCCGAATGACCTGATTAGTTTGACAGTTTATTAAAATGTTATGAATTTCAGAATTTCAAGCTTTAATACTGATTCCTTCTTCTTTATGGAGTTTATGGCATTTTTTAAGGTTTTATTGTTATTAATAAAGTTAGTTCTGTTACCAGATAATCATGTCAGTAATACCACTACACCTACTTAATTTGTATTTTTGAAGCTTTTAATGTCTTTTAAAGGATCATACCAGTGATTTTACATGTTTAAGTCTAGTAAATGCGACCTAGATACATTACACTACTAACAATTTCCGAAACATGAAACTGTATTTTAGTTTTCCTGTTCTTTTGCCAAATCCTTTAAATTTTTCAAAATCAAATATTCAAGAGACACATCCACCTTAAAGGACCATACCACCCATTTTGCATGTTTGAGCCTAATATATTCCATTTTCATACATGTTACGTTACTGACAATCATTTCCCAAAGGATAAAACCGTATTTCAGCTTTCCTAATATTTTTCAAAATCTCTTAATCTTTTAAAATCAAATATTCAAGCGATACACCCACCTTAAAAATCAATGTTTCTCCTGCTAATAGTTACACAGCCTTATGAAGTCATGGTCCTTTAAATTTTTCCATAAACGCAGGTCTTCTTTTGGGACTATATTCCCCGATGGAGGCATACATTCACTCCACGCTTTTTATTGAGCTTAAACGTTAAAATTAAGTAACTTCTAAAAAAAACCTGAATACACGTCTTGTTGGTGATGATGGATTACCTATCCCAAGAACGTTTACAGTATCAACAAGTTGATTTTAATAGCAGAATGAACTGAAACCAATGGAGGTCTGGAAGGTAGGAAAAACATTTTTAATTGACCGTTCTAGTAGTATGCTTTGGGAAATGATTTTCAGTAACATAACATGTATGAAAATTGAATATATTAGGCTCAAACATGGAAAATGGTGGTATGGTCCTTTAAAATTTAATGTTTCATCGTACAAATGCTTTAATTTTTCGGGAAAAGCTGTCTTCTCCTGGGACTATATTTCACGGCGGAGTAATACATCGTCTTGGATCAGTAAAATAAAGTTACTTCGATGAAAAAATCGAATTGATCGATGTTTTGTTTGTTGTGATGAATTATTTATATTGCGCACGTTTCAAGCAGAATTTTTATAGTGTAGTGGAATGAAACCTGGAAGGCAGGAAAAACAATTCTAATATTTACTGCCAAAAAAGCATATTTTGAAAAGTGGTTATCGGTAACAAGGCGTGTACTGTGTGGAGCTTGTTTTTATTGGGCTCAAACGTGCAGAATCGCCGGTATGCTCCTTTAAAGGCCTGAAATGGAAGGCGGTTTCCAAAGCCGAGTTTCATCTAAATAATTCATGCGTTATGCGTTATGGAACGCTGTTTGACTGCAGCGTTATTCATTTTGCAAATTTGTGCACGTGGGAAGATGCAAGGGGAGCGGCGTTTCCCCGTCCTCATCAGCGAGCGCGTGCATAAATTAATAAATAATCGTTAATAAATTAATAATCGTGATCCTGTCTGTTTTGCAGAGCTCTTCCAGGATCTCAGTCAGCTCCAGGAAATCTGGATTGCAGAAGGTGACATCTGCAAACATTGCGACATGACAGATAAAGCCTGTGGAGGGAAAAAAAAAAAAAAAAATCCACTCCCACTGTGACACAGTCCACACAACGTGTTGACACTGGTGAATTAATTGTCGTCATGTCTTTTCTATGGGAAACGATCAAACTGCTGCTTTGATCGATGTATATGTGTGTTTAGGAGGCAGTTTCAGGGAAATCAGGCAAATCAATAACACACTTTACGACACTTTATCACATTAAACATTATAAATATATAATATTTAATAATATTTAATGGGATTTTTTCCATGTTTTGATGCAAACTTTCCTTTTTTTTCCCTCCTAACAGCCCAGGTTCCTGACGACGAGCAGTTTGTCCCAGATTTCCAGTCAAATAACCGTGAGTAGCAGCTTCTAGCATTTATTGGAGGCTCAAATGTGCAAAATCACTGGCATGGTCCTTTAAAATTGTCCAAAAGCGTGTGTGTGTGTGTTTATGCAGTCAGATTCTCCTGGTTAAACTGCTTTTGAGTGCAGATGTGTGTGTGTGTGTGTGTGAGATCCACGAGTAGACACCACAGCGTGTTGGTGTTGTTGCCATGGCAACGCAAGGGTTAAAGCTCGAACGCTCAAAGGGCGTCGCAGCGCCAGGTTAATGATCGTACTCATGAGGTTGAGGAAATTGCAGGTCATAAAAACGACCTCCTGCGCGAGTCGCAAAGCGTCTCTGGAAACGACGATGATGATGATGATGANTCATAAAAACGACCTCCTGCGCGAGTCGCAAAGCGTCTCTGGAAACGACGATGATGATGATGATGATGATGATGATGAATTCGTTTATCGCTGCCTGATTGGAATCCTTCCCAGCACGGATAATAAAGCCGCTGTCGTTTGCCTCATGGATGCAAACGTGGCGGGCGTCGCCGCTACGCTAACGACAACACAGCTGCGGTATACATGCTTTTCCAGGAAGCATCGGATCAGATAAGAGGTTTTTTTTTTTTGTTTTGTTTTGTTTTTTGTTTTTAAAGGTCAGGTTTGAACATCAGCACCGAAAAGGCTGGAAGGAGCGTTAAAGGAGCATACCAGCGGTTTGCATTTTTGAACTGAACATTTAAAGCCCATTTTTTTTCCATGTCCCAAAGCACACTGTTGGAGCTGTAAATATCAGAATTGTTTTTCCTACCCTCCAGACTGCCATTCATTTAACTTAATTAATTTAGTTTATTTTATTATTTTATTTTATTTTTCTATTTTTCTTCCTTTAGCCCTCTCTCCAGGGTATAAGGAACAAAAATAAACCCACAGGCAACAACAAGAAACTTCAACAAGGACATAAACCAAAATATTTCATACACACACACACACACACACATATATATATGTACAGTTGAAAATTGCACGTTATTTTCATGATAAATGTAACCAAATTAAAGAAATCTGTCACATTTCTTGCACCCAAGAACTTTTTTAAATTTAATTAAATGAATTGAAGATGAATTAAATGATATCAACAGTATCATTTAATTCATTTATTTCTATTTGTTCTAAATCAGAACGAACAAGCACATAGTGAAGCTCATCACCATGGTTACCTGTCACCTTGTAGAGACTACACAGAACAAAATATATGCCTCCGCCGGTAAATATAGTCCCAGGAGAACACGGCTTTTACCCAGAAAATTGTGCAAGTGTTAGCAGGTGAAACATTGAATGTTAAGGTGTGTGTGTGTGTGTGTATATTTGTGTGTGTGTGTGTCTGAACATTTGTATTTGAAAGATGAGCAAAATAACAGTTTTATGTTTTGCTAAATGCTGAGCAGTGATGTAACATGTTTGCTGGCCTTAAACATGCAAAAATCAGAGGTATGGTCCTTTAAAATGAACGCGCTAACCTTCTGCTAATGTGTGTTGACTGTATGTGTGTGTCGGCAGCAATGTGTCACGGAGCGCCGGTCAACAAAGTGAAGCGGGAGCCCACTCCGTCCACAGACCTGTCTCCCTGTGGAACCCCTCACGCCCACACGTGCCTTTATGCTTACAGGTGTGTATGCTAGGCAAACGATTAGCGGATGTCGACCAATCAGAGTCAACGCTGTGGCAAAACGTCCATTCCTGCTCTCATGTCTTTTGTCTCCAGTGCCTACGACGATGAACCCACAGGGATCCGTCCACTCACTCCACCCTCCACAGCGGACTCACGCTGTGGCTCCGCCCATCCTGCCAGGCAGCTACATCAACTGACCAATAGCTGCCCTCCCAGCCACAGCCCCTCCCACTGCTGCAACCTTCCACAGGCCAGCCAGAACCAGCCTTTTGTGGTGCCCCGCCCGCCCACCAGGCGCCTGCCCACCAGCCGCCCCGCTGGATCCTTCAGTCCGGAACAAAGGTGAGCTCTGAGCTTTAAAGGAGCATCATGGTGGTTTTGCACTTTGAAGCCAATGTCATATAGGACGCTTTGAATTGATAACCGAGACATTTGTAGTTTTTACTGAACTTTACTATTAACAAATAAACGTTCAGGTTGTATTTATTGGGCTCAAACATGCAAAATCACCAGTATAGTCCTTTAAATCCCACCTGTTCTTCGGCGTTCAGGTTTCATCGGCAGCTGTCGGAGCCCTGCTCGCCTTATCCCTCCTCCGGCCGTCCTCTCTACCAGCGCCACCTCTCCGAGCCCCCCATGCCCCGCCCCCCTCAGGGTTTCAAGCAGGAGCTGGTGGACCCGTGCTATCCAGATCCAGGGCCGCCAGGTCCCGGTCCGGGTCCAGGTCCTGGTCCCAACCAGACCGCCGCCTTCAACCTTCTGTCTGTCAAACAAGAGCCGAGAGACTTTGGCTTTGACTCAGGTTTGTGTGTTAGCAGCTACATTTAACGCAAAAACAGGCTTGTTTCGTGTATTAAAGGGCAATACCAGTGATTTTGCATAATGCAGCCTTAAGGGGGCACAAGCCAGTGTCCTCCTTGTGCCGGTCCCAAGCCCGAATAAATGC